>CAJNJA010007348.1:0-16206 GCA_905231915.1 Symbiodinium necroappetens
TCCTCCGGTAGCTTCGGGCTTTTAGGGTTTTGGGTTTAGGGTTTCGGGTTTAGGGTTTAGGGTTTTTTTTAGGGTTTTAGGGTTTTAGAGTTTTAGGGTTTAGGGTTTTTGAGGGGTTTAATCGGGATTTTGGGAGGGAGTGTGTGTAATGCGAGGTCGTTTCTTTGATAGAGGGGGTTGGAGTCATTGGGTTTCAGGTCATCTACTTCCCTAAACCCTAAACCCTAAATCCGAAAAATCCCTAAACCCCTAAACCCCTAAACCCTAAACCCCTAAACCCCTAAACCCTAAACCCCTAAACCCTAAACCCCTAAACCCTAAACCCTAAACCCCCAGCTCCAGTCGAAATCCATCTCCAACAGCTGACCTGAGCTCTCAACATCCCGACTGCTGCATGCGGTGGGCTATGATAGAAGGCGGAAGAGCTACCAGAGTTAGGGTTTAGGCTTCTAGGGTTTAGGGTTTAGGATGTAGGGTTTAGGCTTCTGGGGCAATGTTATTCCTGAAGGTTTCGTCACATCTTCGCACGACAATTTGGGTAGTTCTCTCAATTAGGGTCCCTTTCTAGGCCGCCAATATAGCACCGCACCCTTATAGAAAAGGACCCTAGTTTAGAGAACTACCCATATACCCCAGAATCGTACTCTGAGTATTCCGGCCGCTGTGCTAATTGACCCTGAGCCTCGCTTTGACGAATCGTTGAGCTTTTAGTCGAAACCCTAAACCAAAAGAAACTTTAAACCCTAGACCGAAAAACCGACAAACCCCCTAAACCCTGAACTCCAAACCCTTGTACCCTAAACCCTAAGCCCTAAACCCCTAACCCCTAAACCCTAAACCTTAAACCCCTAAACCCTTGTACCCTAAATCCTAAACCCTAAACCCTAAGCCCTAAACCCTATAGTTTCTAGCAGGAACCCTAAGGGCCCAGATTGGTCCATCATCTAGGCTTCGATATTACGGCGTAGAGTTCAGGGCTCAGGGTTGAGGGTTTAGGGCTTAGGGTTCAGGATGGTTGAAGGTTTAGGGTTTAGGGATTTAATGTTTAGGCATTGAGGGTTTAGGGATTAGGGTTTAGGGTTCGAGCATATGGGGGTTGTACGGTGTAGATTTTAGGGTTTCAGGCGTTCGAACAACAGGAATTTGCGCCGTTTTGGCTTAGGGCTTAGATCTCGGATTTCAGGGTTCGGGGGTGTTAGGGTTTCGGATTTTGGGGTTTAGGATGTTTAGGGTTTAGGCTTTAGGGGCTTGGGGTTTCGGGGTTTAGGGTTCGCAGTGCAGGGTTTAGGGTTTAGGACCCCGCCCCCGGACCCAACAGTCCCCGAAACAAAAGTGCAAAATCACCACAACACAAGCAAGCAAAAGCAGGAAAGCATTCAGAAAGCATAACCCTAAACCCTAAACCCTAAAATCCTAAGCCACAACACAAGCAACCGAAAGCAAGAAAAGCATATGCCAGGACGAAAGCGTGCTGTGCGAGGATCCGAAATTGGCTCCTTGGGTTTTGCCTTCGATTTGGGGATTCGAGTTTGGGATTTCCGGGTTTAGGGCTTAGGGTTTAGGAGTTTAGGGTTTAGGGTTTAGGGCTACTTTCCGGCCTTTTGTAAGGATTTGTTCGCACTCACTTTGGAGTTGGTTTAGAGTTTAGGGTTAAAGCAACCAGGGCCATGGCTTCGGTATTTTGACGGGTCGTCAGAATGACGAATGCTTCACCCAAGTAGAGTCCAACATACTCCTATCTGCTTTTATTTGAAGCTTGTTTGGATGACATCGGGGACTGTCACCGGTAGGATCCGATCCCCATATTCCAAAGCCAACAAAATTCGGATCCCTCCATAACAAAGCCGCATACCCTGAATCTTAAACCCTAGACCCTAAAGATTAAACTTGAAACCCTACACCCAAAACCCCAAACTCAAAACCCGAAGCCCCAAATCCTAACCTTATAGAACCCTTCGCGGAAGTGGTACCCTTTACAGCCCTTTGTTATGGTACCTATATAGAGCCCTTCTAGGATCCTTATGGAGTCCTTTTAGGACCTTCATAGAGCCCTTTTGTTGGGACCCTTAGTTTTGGGACCCTTATAGAGCCCTTTGGGATACTTGTAGAGTTAGGACCCTTGCAGAGCCCTTTTAGGAGGTCACAGGCGCGTAAAAAACCTGGGCGCTTACGGCATGCGACGCGCGTTTTCCTCGAGTTTTAAGAACTTCGTCTTCTGAAAAACATGGCCCGGCTCAAAAGCGGGGAATTAGGAAAGCAAGTGCTATTGTCGAAACATCCACTAAAACTGGGGTGTTGTGCGTGCACGATCATATTTTGGCTAATTATCTGGAATGCAGCATGATAAGAGGCCCTTCGAAATCTGAGCCAGAGCCTTAATGAAGTCGTCTGACATGGACAGTTGATACCTCCAGACGAATGCAAAGAGGTATCTAAACAAATCAGGATTGCGTTGTGTATAGTGAGACTCAGAACTATCAGTTAAAGTTTCGTGGCCACGAGCATGAATATTGCATCACATGAAGACCACGGTTATATTATGATTGTGACTATCACTGCTATATCATGATTGTAAGTATCTCTGCGAATATCACGTTTATGTCATGGTTGTGAATATCACTATGAATGTCATTGTTGTCATCATGATTGCAAGTATCACTATGAATTTCACAGGTAGCATTGTCATAGTCGACCCAAGCCCATTAGCAGTATCATGTGATGACCATGTTCATCACTATCATCATCATCACCTAGCAGCACGGCGACGAGATGCACCTGGAGAAGCAGGAAACTACAAGGTTTTTTAGGTGCCTGTTTCCTTTTAGGACCCTTAAAGGGCCCGTTTAGGACCAACCCTAAACCCTAAACTATCCGAAACCCCAAACCCGAAACCATCCTAAACCCTAAACCATCCTAAACCCTAGACCATAAACCCTACACCATCCTAAACCCGAAACCCTAAAAAGCCTTTGATTGAACCACGAGGATTCCTCAAACTCCCCGCCGGCTCAGGCAGAGTTTGAGTCATCGGGACTTCTTGGTGAAATCCTCCGCGAGCGGCGCATCGCGCTGCTGCAGAGCAGCGCCGCCTCGTCACGGTTTGGGGTTTAGGGTTTGTTTAGGGTTTAGGGTTCAGGGTTTAGATTTTCGTTTATCACTCTTCTTGTTGAAAAAGGAAGCAGTTGGGTTGGTGGGGGCAACTGTGGGCTCTTTTCAAGCTTCGGGGCTTCGGATTTCAAGATATTCTTGACTCTGGGTTAAAGACATGTTTAGGGTTTAGGGTCTAGGGTTTAGGGTTTAGAAATTTCTTTCGGGTCTAGGGTATGCTGAGTTTTGGCTGGAGGACGATTGCTTTAGCTTCGGCATAGGGTTTAGGGCTGGTGGGGGTGGCATGTAATGGCTTTGGGGCCCAATTGGAGTTGAGCCTGACACCCCAAAACCTGAACCACGAAACCCCAAAACCTAAACCCCAAACCCTAAACCCCAAACCCTAAACCCTAAACCCCCAAAGCCCTAAATCGGATATCCGACGTATGGAAGGTCGGGAAGTCCTGTGTCAAGGATCAAACCCCAAATACCAGAAGCTTCTGGGTGGTTCCCTAAACTAGGGCCTAATTAGGGTTAGGGTTTAGGGTTTAGGGTTCAAGGATCCAAGCCCCCAAATACCAAAAGCTTCTGGGTGGTTCCCTAAACTAGGGTCCCCGTTTAGGGTCCTTTTTAGAGGAATCCAAAAGGGTGTCTACAGGGTTTCTATAAAGGGTACTACAAGGTCTATATGGGTGGTTCTCTAAACTAGGGCCTAGTTAGGGTCCCGTTTTAGGGGTCCTTTTATAAGGGTGCCGTACAAAAGAGGGACCCTAATTTAGAGAACTACCCTTCTATTGTCACGAAGGCGCGCTAGCAGTGGAAGCAAATGCAGCCAAGAACCTCAAACGTGATTGCTTGCATGGCATCGCCATGTTGACAGTTGATCTCGGTCAGGATCACCACCCGGCCATTTTCTCCGGGATAAAAGGAAAGCCAGAAGCCACAACTTGAGCAGCCGGGGACCGACCGTCAACACCCCTAAGCCAGAAACCCAGAACGGCAACCGGAGTCCTCAAAAGAATCCTGGTCACAAAGCCCTAGCCGCCGAGAGCCCAATGCCTCATGACTTGGTTGAATTATCGGGAGCTTTTTTGCTATGATTTCTGAAGCCTTAACCCTCCTCAATTAATTCAAGTAAAGGCTTTGGGGCTTCTCTTAGGAGCCTGAGCCCTGAACCCCGGCCCATATGACCCGAAGTCCTGACCACGGGCCCGGCTTTCAAAATCGCTTTTCGCCCGAGGCGGATGTGGACGAGAGCTGCGTCCTGAGATTTGCCCAGACCCGCTCTATCAACAGCCCCCTGTTTTTCAGTGTGCCGTACTTTTTTGAGAGGGGAACAAAGCTCATGAGTTGTGCAGGGGGCTCTGGAACCCGAAGCTCTACGCCCTACTTGTAGGAGTTTCTGCATCTCAGATCTTGATTGTGAACCACAAAGCGCCATGCGTCCCGATTGAAATAGCGTGTAAACCGTAAACACTAAAGCCAATAGCTTTAAACCTCAACCCTGAAACCCGAAATCTCAAGCCACCAGAACAAAACCCTAAGCACCAAACCCCCCCGAAACCCTAAGCAAAACAAAAAGCTCCCCCAGAACCCGAAGCACCAAAACCCCAAAAACCCTCAGACCCTGAAAAAATTAAACCTGGAGTACTCGCCCCAGAGTAGGCCCATAAGGGTGATGCTCGGGCAGCGAGGGGGCCGGAATGTCTTGTTGCTTAGGGCCCCAACCTAGGAGCCAACATAAGTACTAAGGGGCTGAGTAGGTAACCTTTAACCTTTTTGGTGCTTATATAATCCTACTCTAATGAAAAGGTTCACCTTTTTTGGGCTAGGGTATTCAGCCCCTGAAAATATGAGTGCCGCCACTGTTATTCAGGGGTTCCCCGTTAAGCGCTTACTATGAAGAATTTTCAACACTATTCCTTTTGGGCTCCTTCCTGTGTTACTCATATTTATGTGACACATATACACCAAAGCCTCATGTTCGAATCACGGAGGCTCCTATGTTCGGGCCAAGGGTCTCGGGTGTAAGGGCTTTGGGGTGTAAAGGCTTAGGTTTTGAGGGCGTAGGGTGTCGTGCAAGAGTGAGGATAAGGTTTGAGGTTTAGGTTTAGGTTTCAAGGGCATAGAGTTCAGGGTTTAGGGTTTATGTTTAGGGTTTAGGGGCTTGGGGTGTAGGGCTTGCAAGCGGATGGCCTGCACGGATACGTTGTTGATGCCCACGCCGCTTTTCCTCCGTCCAAAGCAAGAGTCCACCTTGTGACGCCAGGTATAAACGTGGCGTAGCCTAAAAGGTCCCCGGGACTCGCTAAGCTTTCTTGAAAGGAAATGACTTCGATCACATGCTTGCAGACACGAATGAGAAGTCTAGTGCTTCGCACTTGCATCCCACCCAGTCCGCGAGGTAGTAAGGACTCTCGTTGTGATTGTTTTGCTGTGGCTCTGCCGCGGCGGTTGTGGCTTGTTGTAGCGGTTCCATCCCAGCAACTTTCCTCTTGCGAGCACTTCGCATCTGATCATCTTCCACGATCCTCCATTGATGTCCCATCTTGTAGAACATATTCAGTTCGTGATAGCCTGTAGCCTTGGTCAAGGAGTTGCTCAGCTGCGCCTCTGAGTGCACCCAGCGTATCTTGACTTGAGTATCTTGTTGTGCTTGCTTGACACTCAGCAACTCGATGTTTGCACGTTTCTCTGCACCCTTGATGCTCATGACCTCAGTTTGAAGCTTATCATAAACATTCCTGGAGTCTGTCACCACACATCCACTCACGCGTCGCACAGTTGATGCTGGATCCTTAGTGTTGACATGACCAAACAGAAGTTCCGCCCATTGAAACCTAGCATAATACAGCTCGTCTTCGCCGTTCACAGCGGCCAAAGTCTCGGCCGCACCTGGACTGCGGCATACTCTATCGATACGATGAGAATGCCAGGCCACAGGTGTCACAGGGCACACCTCGCCTTGAAGGAGGCTCAAGGGGGCCAATCCAATCATGATACCTTGCGTGCTGCCTCCATCCCTACGGTTCTGGCTAGCAGCGTCCACCCAAGCAAACAAACCCAACTCAACCTCAGGAGGGAAAGGATGAATGAGCAACTGGTGGTCCTTCTGTTCCTTGGTACGACGAAGCAAGGTATTCGCCTGAATCAGCGTAGCAACGGTGCTGGTGTTGGTTTCTGAAAGGAGTAAACCCACAGGTGCCGATGCATGGGGTGCCACCTGTTGAGCGTGCCAGCTCAAGGCCCCTAAAAGGGCCCGCAGCTGGGTTTTCTCCCACCCTGTGGTGGGCTCGTTCAGCTGCTTGCGTCGGCTGCTGCTCACAGGTATTTCCGGGATAGCTTCAACGTACTGGGGCTGTGATAGACTGAAACCTCCATTGGCCGTCTTTTGCACACGCACGCCACACTGAGTGAAGTCGTCCTTATCCCAGTCTCCCCACTGAAAACGGGCCTTGATCTTCTGGACGATGTTTTGCCATCCTTGATCTTCTTGTTCTCCTGTGAACAGAAAATCGTCCACATGACCTGATATCACCGCTCTGACACGGCCTTCCGGTCGCCATACCCAGGTACACGCATCTGACCACAACCGTTCTAGACCCAACTCCGCGAGGAAGTCTGAAACAGTCTTGTACCATTCCAGGGGCGCGTCCACAAGGCCGTAACAAGCCTTGCGCAACTTGGTAATTGAACCATCTGGCAATCCCATCTGCTGGCAGATTTCTGGGCAAGGCACGCAAAACAACTCGCCAGGGTAATCGCGACCTTGGAGGAACGCTCCAGACACATCTCCTTTGAAGACATGCCACTGGTGCACAGCTGCTATCTGCAAAAGGTACTGTCTGCTCTGGCGGGTCATAACAGGAGCCGTAGTAGCACGATGTTCATAGCACGGGTCTTGATAGCCTAAAAGCACGGCGCGTGCCTTTGGCTTTCGCGACCCGTCCTCACGAGTTTTCCATGTCAGGACCCACCTCATGCCAATCGCCTGCTCGCGTGTCGGCCTCAAATGAGGCGGTAGTGTCTCGAAGGCGCCTGCAGCAATAAAGTTTCTCACTTCCACCATCTTGGCTTGTCGGAAAGCCTCGCGCTCGTCGGGAGTGAGTCTCTTTTCAGAGACCTCTATCGCCTGTCGCTTCATGGCCCCCACAAAGTAGGAGCGTAGATTCTGAGTCGCCTTAGTCCACGCCCGGCCTTGGCTGGGCAGATCTATTCCGACCTCCACGGCTGCATGCGGATCCTTCCAGTAGGGTGAGTCACTTGAACTCCAGGAATCCTCTCGGACTGTCTGGTACCAACACTCGGCCTTGTCAGCGTAGCCTTGGGGTGTCGTGCTGGCGGCCCGCAAGCGAGCGGGACGTGACGGCGCTGATGGTGTAGGACCATCCTCCTCATCCCAGTTGGCATCCTCGGGGACTTCCGGGGCCGCTCGTTTGCGACGCAGACGATAACGAACAGGAGGCACCTCTTGTTCGGGATCCTGTGCGCGCAACCATTCTCCTTCTGCCGGCTTGTCGTGGGAGTAGTCCTGGTACTGGTTGCCGCCCAACTCTTCCGCCAGCCTGGTGAAGGTCCAGGGAGTCGTCTCTTCTCCTTGAGTGGAGGCCAACGTGTCAAGTAGCTCCTCGCGTTCTGACGCCAGGCGTAGCTGCTCCACGCTGCACTTGATCAGCTGGTGGCCTCGCACGCACCAAACGATTCCTCCAGGTTTGATGTTGCCATCAGCCTGTCGCTGCTCCATAGCCAAAACTCTGGCTGGTCCCAGGAATCGGCCCTGTTTAGCGCCGGGTTGAGTGCGGCTCTGACCCGACTCCTGAGACCTCCAAAAGTAAACGAGGTCACCGGGATGGTAGTCCGCCACCTGGCGCGTGCGTGAGTTCAACGCACGACTCACCCTTTGTCGCGCATTCCACTCAGCGTGGGCCTTCTCTGCCTCTGCTCGTAGTTGTGCAGATTGCTGAAACTCAACTGAGGCATTCTCTATGATGCTGTCGTCCGGGACAGACTGTGGCACATCAATGAAACGCCCCGTCACATCTGGAGCACGACCAAGCGCATGTTGCACCGGAGAAAACCCTCTAACCTGATCCCTGTGATTGAACACGGTAACGGCCATGGTGAGAGCGGTTTCGGGGGATAGCTCCGGATCATCCTCACACAACTTGTTGAGGACAGACTTCAAGCCCTGGACTGCCTGTTCGCACACCCCAATCTGCCAGTGAGCATCCGCAGGAACATTATCGAGGAAGATGTGTTCCCGATCGCAAAACTCCACAATCCCTTGACTCCTTAAGGCACCCGCGGGGTCCACTCGGAGAGTTCGGGGCATGCCGAAGTACTGTCCCCAGGCTTCGCGAAAGTATTGGAGGCAAGTGGCCGTGTTTGGCTGTTGCTTCGAACCTTTACTCAACACCTTAGCCACCCTGAACCGCGACCCTTCATCAATGATCACCATGAACTGAACATGTTCATGTGTGCGGGGATGTCGCCAGTGTCCTATATCAGCTGAGACCGTGTGCCACTTGGGGGGTAAAGCCTCCAAGGAAGAAAGATGGCGAGGCTTCACACGACTTCGTTCGTGGCAGATCGAACACTTGAAGTTGCGTGCTAGCTCCAACACCTCAGCACTAGCATTACGTCGCTTCAGGGTGTCTACAAGGGACCGAACGCTTCCGTGACCAGTAGCAGCATGAAGAAGGTACAGCTGCCGTTTGATCCTAGCTTGTCTCCTACTCTCAGTGGCTGGACCAGACGACGACGCAGACGGACCTTCGCCTACCAAACAGGTTTCATCACATGTGGATTGTCTGCGAGGCAGTCGGAAACCCAACTTCTGAAGTCTCAATCGCTCCTCTGAAGTCAAGTAGGGATGCCCTCGACTCACGTAGGTGCACACTGTGTTGCGCACTCCTTTCCAAGCTTCAGGTCCATGCCAGGCCTCAGGTGAGAACCGGGCCACCTTGTGGCAGACCTCGTGAAAGGTTCCAGTCTTTGTCTCGCCCGTTGGAAGGACCTTGCGGCTTTTGTTCTGGGTGCTTCCGCTCGTTGGAGGCTCCAGGTCTTCTACCCAGAGCCTACCGCCTTCAAACGTGCTCACTCCTATGATGCAGTTGGGGAAAGCCTTGTCATTATGAAGATCACGGTGAAGTTGACACCTACGGTTCAGATTGACCACCACGGTGGTAGCCACAGGACTTTCCCCATTCCAGTATCTCACGTATCCCAGAAGATAGCGAGTTGCCTCAGGGAGTCCTTCGGTCTTGCTGGTGATTCCATAGTGGTTACCATGGGAGTACGCTCCTAAGACCACGTAGTGACTGCGCTCGAATTGCTGGCTACTCATGGCTTGTGTATCATGCACATCACGAGTCTTGAACATGTTGAGAAGCTGGTCGCATGTGGTATGTGCATAATCCTCACTCAATCTACTGCGCTTGGCAAAATCCTCAATTCCCTCAGATCCACCCTGGTGGTAACAAGTTTCGGAAAGGGGTTCCGTGAGCTTCTCACCTATCATTTCGGGGATCTCGGATGACAAGTCTGGGTTTTGAGGGCTCCAGGTAGTATGATACACACCTTCAGTTTCAGCTTGACCTAGACACAGTGCACACTTTTGGGGCTTTTGGCGTAGCGAAACTTCCGAACAAGCACAACAGCTACCTTCACCAAAGCTTCGAGGTAACACACTCGCTCCCTGACACTCTTGCACCACGGACGTGAAGTCCAGCTCCTGAAGAATGGCATCGGTCGCTCGACGAGTAAACTCGCGAGTATAGCCAAGGACATCACTTGATAGACATCGCCCATGTTTGGCATGTTGGGAACAGTGACATGGAAGCTGAAGACTTTCGGCAAGCCGCTTTTGGGTAGTTAAAAGCTTCCAGCCGGAATTCAAAAGCAACCCGGACTCCGAAGATCTCAATCCCACACGACAACCCTTCGCAACAGCTTGAAACAGCTCGTACTTC
Source organism: Symbiodinium necroappetens (assembly GCA_905231915.1). Lineage (NCBI taxonomy): Eukaryota > Dinophyceae > Suessiales > Symbiodiniaceae > Symbiodinium > Symbiodinium necroappetens. The sequence continues at coordinate 10,059 of CAJNJA010007348.1, forward strand.
GATTGCAGCTGCTGAAAGAGAGGAAGTCGCCAGGCATGACATCTGTCTGGCAGCTCGATCGTCACATGAACCCCTTGCTGAACACAGGCATGAAAAATCACACACGCGCCTACATACCCTCTCATCGCCTGTTCTCTGCACTTCTGAAGCTTACTACGTTGTTCGGGGGAGGATTGATTGGCGTTCTGGAGAGAGGAGAAGGCTGCACCAGGAAGAGACATCCACACATGTGTCGGTTGGTGGTCTTCGATCATCTGGAGTATCTTACGTACACCTTTGTTGGTAGAGTAGTCCCCTCCATTCCAACCGGCAATGCGATCTGCTGCTCCTGGGTCTGAGGCTGCGGCTTGCACCGCTTCTGTCAACGGACTATCTGGAGAGCACCCAACTTCGAGCAATCGCATACGACCACAACCTATCAAGGCCTGAAATAAACCCGGAACTACTCCCCAAGATCTGGATTCTAAGCGCTTGGCCTGAGGTAAGCTAAGCTGTTGACTAAGCTTCTGCGACGCACTAAGCTTGGTGCTCTCTCCGGACTCATTCTTGCTCAGGCAGCACTCGAGCGCCCCGAGGTCGCCATCATCGTCGAGGGCTGTGTTGGGCCTCGCGTAGATGCCATCGAGGACGGTTGAGGCGTCATCTTCTCTTCCATGAGTGGTGCGTTCCCCTCGATCTCGGTGTCCTGGTCCTTGCCCTTCTTGCGCACCGACTCCGGACAACGTTCGGCTCGTAGTGCTGCCACTTCGGCCTGTAGCTCCTTGGTCATCGCCGTCAAGGTGTCGATGCGCTCGTCGCGATTGGAGGTGGTCAAAGTCGTCGGCGTGCTCTGTGCCGAACCACTCTTGTGGAGAAGAGTCAGGACCAACTGACCCGGTCTCGTCGGAGAGTCTGGCTGCAGCTCGGCATTGTCCTGGCGCTCGATCCAACGAGCCAAGCGTCGTAGCCTGGGATCGCTTTCGGTCGGCCGTTCTTTGGCCGTCTGCTTCACCCAACGACAGTAGCTCTGGTCCTGATCGTACAGCTCCTGGTAGGTCAACAGGCCGTACTTGCCGAAGAACACGGTGTCGCGGTAGTCGCCCTCGGTCATCTCCATCACTCGTTGCATTCCTGCCATCTGAATGCGACTGACAGTCCAGCCGTCCAGATTGCTCATCCGCAACTCCTTCTGGCAGAACTCGATCAGCACACTCTTGCGCTCGCGAGCCGCCGCATTCAGGCGTTGAGTCAACTCCTGCAAAGGCGACTTGTCTTTGCTCTTGCCCTTGATCTTGACACTCATGTCCTCGCCGGTGAGCTCGGAGATGCGGAATGCTAGTTCCACCTTTGTCCACGATTTTGGGGGCTGTTCCCCGAGCTGAATCATCACTGCACGCAGCTCCTCGCGGGTCAAGTCCGCCATGTTCACAGCCACGAGAAGGACACGGTGAAGACACGGAAGTGCTGAGCTCGGACCCTGCTACGTGTGTATGTTCATGTTGCGGCTGCTGCTTCACTTCACACTCAGAGTCCCAGCTACCTACCCCTGACACATTAACTTTTGTAGCACAACTAGTTTCAGCTGCGTGGTACCCCTGTCTTGAAATCCCTGCATTGACCTTCCTTTCACCGTCAAGACTCGGATCAGGAAGGAGTTGTCCCTAGATGGACGTTGGCGCATGTGAGCCGTCGGCGGCCTCCGCACTTGCAGGGGTCTTATCTGTACAGGAAAAAGAAGGACGACTGTTGACGGCATCTTCATCACATCCGTTCGGCACCAGGTAATCGCTCAAGGAGGGAACTGGCTTGGCGGTCTTCCGAGCTCCTTCCAGGATATCCCCAGTGAGAGGGAGTAGCAAATGGCCGCTCGACGAACTTTCAAGCTGGAGTACTCGTTGATCATCCACTTTGCGGAACACGATGCTGTCGTTGGAGAAGTCGATCATCGCTCCGAGTGCTCTCAATGTGGTAATGCTCAAGAGCACTGGAGCACTGCCTTTATCCAAGGCGTGAATGCGAATCACGCCTGGGCGCCCACCTGCAGCGAGTCGAAGGTGCAGGGTAGACAAGCATCGGTCTTCTGAAGAGTTCCCAAAACCGAATCACCAGTGTCCACACGGCTCACTCCATGCTTGCTCAATCGTATCATGTGTTCAAGAGCCTCCACTGATCCCAGAGACTTGGTAGCCCCACAGTCAATCACGGCCTTCCCACTGGTAACCGCTTCTGCTGTCGAGATAAGGTTCTCTCCGGCCTCGTGGAGCTCCATGGCGGTCTCGATATCGTCCTGGGCGAAGCAAATGAATGGCGCCATCTCCTTCTGCGGGGGTGCCTGAGGTTTTGCGGCGGGACATTCCGCTGCCTTGTGGCCACTTTGGCCGCACCGAAGACAAAGACGAGGACCATTTGGCTGCCCCGACGAGGAACTCGATCCTCGATAGTACTGCCGGTTCTGCTTCACCTGCTTCTGTCGCTCTCGAGCTCCTCGTAGAGTACGGCGTGCGGTCTGCACCGCCGCCATCGCTTGTTGGACTTCCTGTTGCGTCTCGCCCCAGAGGGCCAAGCCCTCCTCATTGAGCTCGGCCTCCGCGTCAAAGGCCGTCTCCTGGATGTAGTCGTCTTCCTGTTCATCTTCATTCGCACCCCAGTAGGCCTCACCCATGAAACCTTGTCCTCTCCGATGACTGTCCCGCTTTTTCAAGTCACCGTCCACGAAGTGGTTGCGCAATTCCTGCGCCACTCGTTGAAGCCGCATGTCCCCTTGAGTTGCCACCGTCACCGTGTTGCGTTCAGCTGGATCCAAGCCGGCATCTTGTAATAGCATCCATGCCTGAACAAACTTCGGAATGAGCTCCGGCAACTGTGTAGTGGCAGAGCCTGGCCATGTACCCGCACGACCATAATTGTCGTACCAGCTTGAACCACTCCATTGGTCCCATGTGTGGTTCCACGAACCCCAAGAGCTTTGCCACTCCCAGGAACGCCAGGTCGTCGAGGCTCCGGTGCTTGGTGGTCCTGAGCCACTCACCGGTGCGGCTGCTTGGGTGCCCTCGTCCGCTGCTGGCTCACTTGCTTCGGTGGGGGCCTCATTGCTGACCCAGGAATCGGTGCTCAAACGCCGTCCTTGACGAGGCTGCCATTCCCAGGCCTGTGTAGAGGCAACCATGTGAGCGTCACGTTGTTCATGATGGGGTCGAACTCGGTTCATAGCCTGTTGAGCTCGTACATAAAGCTCACACTTACGACTGATGTAATCGCCCATAAGTTCTCCAGGTTTACGTCGTGAGTTCTTGAAGTACTTGCTCAACAGTTCTGTAAGTTCTGGCACCTGAGGCTTGCCCAGGCACCGCCGAAGATGGGTGAGCAGATGCTCGACACCACCGGAAAACGACACCCAGTCTGGGGGCTGTCCGACTATCAATCGGCGAGCCGATCCTTGCAGCTCGCTCACCAAGCGTGGTGCGACGAGGTATCTCTTGTGGTAGGGTGTCGCTTGTTCAAACAGCAAGGCCGCCTCACAGTATGCTTGAAAACTATCCGCGGCACCATTCCACGAAGAGATCCCATCGCGGCCCTTCTGGGCCCCACTATCTCCTGTATCCTGTGCCATCCACTGGATTCTCGCTGAGGGTCGGTACCGTCAGCAAGCTGAAAAGAAAAACTGCCCTAGATCGTTCTCGAGCTCCTCAGGGCTCCGCTACCATGCAAGCGGATGGCCTGCACGGATACGTTGTTGATGCCCACGCCGCTTTTCCTCCGTCCAAAGCAAGAGTCCACCTTGTGACGCCAGGTATAAACGTGGCGTAGCCTAAAAGGTCCCCGGGACTCGCTAAGCTTTCTTGAAAGGAAATGACTTCGATCACATGCTTGCAGACACGAATGAGAAGTCTAGTGCTTCGCACTTGCAGGGCTTAGGGGTTTAGGTTTAGTTTTCGAGGGCTTAGGCTAAGGGTCTAGGGCTAGGGGTTATGGTAGTGGCAGGACGGTGACCCCTCGACGTGATTGAGAGGAGGTGTGTTGAGTCATGAGTTGCTCGAATTGACAAGGGGGCCGTTTCGTTTCACCCCTGACTTCCGGTTGAGCCTAGCTCCCGATGGGGCCATAGCCCACGGACACGCATGCCGTTGCGGAAGAAATTTCCTCACCTGCGCTGCACGCAGTGGCGACTTGCCCAGCCTTGAGGCCCCTGCATCCTAGCAGTGTGCTGAAAGCTTCTGGCGACATAAACGGCGGCCGCTGAAATGCAGGAACCCATCCGTGAGCGGGGAGGTTCAAGGATTTTTGGTTTTACGGCTTAGTGTCCATGCAGCGTCGGGTTTAGAGCCTCCAAACCCTGGAGCACCCCAAAGCCCTAAACTCTACACCCCTAAACCTCAAGAATCCCGAGACCCCGAACCCCTAAACCTTCAAAAACCCAAAACCCAAAACCCTAGACCCGTAAACTCCTAAACCCCTAAACCCTTAAACCCTAAACCCTAAACCCTAAACCCGAAACCCCAAACCCGAAACCCTAAACTTTGACCCCAAGTGGGCCGAGGCGCGCTGATGCCCCTCCAAGTCAGGCCCATGACGCAGTGCAACTTGGCCCGCAGCTGCAAACCTCAGTTTTTTTCAGCGATTTTTCGGTGATTTCGAAGGGGTTTGTAGAGGATTAACCCTAAACCCTAAACCCTAAACCCTACAGGGGTTCTATATTTGGAGATTCTGGGTTTCAGGGTTGTAGGGGTTTTTAGGGTTTCAGGGCTTGGGGCTGATGGGTTTAGGGTTTAGGTGCGGTTTTGGGGTTTGGCCTGAACCCTCAACCCGAATATGATTAGTGCATGATTATGGGGTCTTAGTACTTCGAATTGGGTGATGTTGCATTTTGCGTCGGGGCTAGAAGGCAAATGCTATTTGTAATCATTCCGACCTAGTTCTCCATTGCGCAACCCTAGGTGAGAGGATGTTCAATTTACCTTGTTGTTTTGTTAGCTCCCTGCTTCTGAGTGGTTTTGGGGACTGTTGAAATCGACACGTAGTAAGCCAACCCTAAACCCCAAACCCAAAACCCCAAAACCCCAAAACCCAAAACCCTAAACCCCAAAACCCTAAACCCTAAACCCAAAACCTTAAACCCTAAACCCGAAGCCTTCAACCCTAACGTCGACCCCGGCCCCTCAATCCTCAAACCCCCAACACCCCCAACCCTTGGGACCTCTTGGGGACACGGGCGTATGTTGCTTTCTCTTCGGGAGGAGGGGGGCTTAGGGTTGGGGCTCCAAGGTTCCATATTTGTAACAAAGGGGCCTCCATAATTACCTATCCTGTTTTGGGGGGCTTCTTGTTGTAACTATCGTAAGCCCCAAAACCCTAGTCTAATTATAAGACATCCGTATTAGATCAGCCTCTGGTGTAGTCTTGCTTGGTTTCTTGCTTGCACGGTTCCTACTACCGGAACCTGAAGCCGCGACCTTCTAAATCCTACCTAGTTCGTACTTTAAGGCTTCTTTTAAAGGTACTTTAAGGCTTCCGTTAAGGGTACTTTGAGGCTTCCTTTAAGGGTATTTTAGGGCTTCCTTTAAGGGTGCGCTAAGGCGTCCTTTGAGGGTACTATCAGGGTTTAAGGTTTGGGATACTCCTCCTAAACCTTCGAAACCGCAACTTTGAAGTCTGGGAACCCGACAAGACCCCAAACCCTAAACCGCCAAGTGATGAGCCCTAAACCTTAAGCCCAAAGCCCTAAACCCAAAACCTTAAACCCTAAACCCGAAACCCTAAACCCAAAGCCCTAAACCTAAACCCCAAAACCCTATACCCTAAACCCCAAAACCCTATACCCTAAACCCCAAAACCCTAAACCCGAACAGCCTCTAGAAGGTCATGAATCCGAAATTTCGGGGTGGGACCTGGCTTAGAGTTTAAGTTCGAATGGATAACGATGTTTGGTCTATACAAGTACCCCGACAGCCTTGCTATTGAAAGTTCGCGCAAAGGGGCTTCAAAGCCCTAAACCCTAAACCCCAAACCCTAAACCCTAAACCCCAAACCCTAAACTCTAAACCCTAAACCCTAAAACCCTAAACCCTAAACCCTAAACCCCTACACCTCCAGAGCCCTAAACCCTAAACCCCTCAACCTCCAGAGCCCTAAACCCTAAACCCCTAAACCTCCAGAGCCCTAAACCCTAAAC
>CAJNJA010007349.1:5217-16205 GCA_905231915.1 Symbiodinium necroappetens
ACTTAGGAGCCTATGGGTAAGGACTCCACCTTGCACTATTTTTGAAGGGCATACATTGAAAGAAATCCTCGGGACTGTTGGAAGCTTCCGACAGACCGACATCCCCTGGCAAAGGTCCTGGAAAGCATGGCTCCCAGGTTAGGGTATAGGGGTTTAGAGTTTAGGGTGTAGGGTTTTGGCATTGGACTTAGGGTTTTGGGTTTCGGGTGTTGGGTTTAGAGTTTAGGGTTTTGGGTGTTGGGTTAGGGCTTTGATTGAGGGCTTTGATTAGAGGCTCAGGAATCCCACACTGTGTCCTAGAACCTCAAATTTCCAACCTCCCAAGGTTCCCCCTCCAGCCGTGCTGCTAACGTCCACATCTTTCCTTGTGGGCTGGTGGGGTAACGTAACGTGAGTGGATACATCCTAAACTCTGAAGACCCGATCCATGCTCGAAACCTGCGAAACCTATCCTGCATTTAGCCTATAACAAACAAGGAGGCGGAAATCTGTCCACCAGCTGTATGGGCAGGTCTGTTAAATTAAAAGAGGCCTCCACGACAAAAAGAGGCCTTGGAAAATTAAAATAGCATAACGAAGCTATGCTACTTCACCTCGAAGGACTAAGATCCAAATCGCTCTTCCAATCCCTCTGCTTCTGATGCGGGGTTCGAGCCGGCAAGCCGGGTCTTCACCCTAAACCCTAAACCCGAAACCTTTAGCCCTAAACCCCAATCCCCTAAACCCCTAAACCCCTAAACACCTAAACCCCTAAACCCTAAACCGTAAACCCCATGCCCTAAACCCTAAGCCCTAAACCCTAAACACAAGGTACGGAGGGATCCTTCCGAGGAACAGCGAGCCTCGACAAAAAGCGCCAAACAAGCAGAAATCGATGTAACCGACCTCGACGGTTTTTACCCTGAACAACTAAGACACCTACCGTTTTTGAGGGTTCCTTATTATGAGCTCCTCGTGGTAAGTCCTTGGAAAGGTGTTTGCTTTAGGGGTTGAAGGCTTAGGGTTTGGGGGACCCGTCAAGTGGGGACTAAATGGTGAAGAATCAGGCGAAGGTTCGTGCAGGGTTTAGGGGGGTAGGGCTTTGGCGTTTAAGGGTTTAGGGTTTAGTGGGTTAGGGCTTTGGGGTTTAGGGTTGTTGAGAGGTTCCATACTAAAGTTAATTATCAGGGGCTGATATACCCCAAAATATAGGGCCCGGAAAACTTAGAACAATATCTTGGGGTGCATTGTGGTACTATGGATGGCTTAGTCTTTAGGGCTAAGGCTTGAGGGTCGAGGGACGACAAGGGATGGGACTGCACGCTACTCATAAAGGGATATAATAAGAGGGACCCCTAGAAGGGACCCCTAATCCTAATACCGATACCCTATATAACCCTTTTCTATGCCCCTAATATCGTCTCATAAAGCTGCTATATGACCCCAAGGATCCCTTTTAGGGTCTCCTTTAGTCCCTTGAACTCAAGCCCCTGTGACAACGAAGCTCCCGTCGTTGCCGGCGGCGGCTATGAACAAGTGGTCCACCTTGATCAGCGAAGGTCATGTAGGGGCCTTCATAATTTAGAATAGGGTTTGGGGCTCCTTTATAGTATGCATATAATAAGGAACCCTAAGAAAGACTATCAGCAACTTATTTAGGATTCTATGTGAGTCCAGGTTTAATTCGGGCTTAAGGGCCTTTCTAAGGGTTGAGGCTCTGGGTTCAGGAGCTGAAGGGTTGGGGAACAGAATGCAAGGTGGCGTGGCTCCACGCGCTTTCCTGAACTGCAAACCCCAGCGAATTGAACAGCGTGCAAAGCCAGTGGGCTGCACAACTCTGGTAGATCTTGGGGTCTTACCACCAGTCCTCACCCTTTTTCGTTGTTTCAGTCTTATTCAGGTACGTTGAGCATAACTAAGGGTTATCGAACCAAAGGCAGTACAAAACTTAAAGCGATGCCCTGAGCAACCCTATACTATATTTATAGGCCCAAACAGAGCCTCGTTTACGGCACCATGTTACAAGTCTTGGAAGCTCCTCGGTTTAGGGTTTAGGGTTTAGCTTAGAAGCTACTATCTTATCTGATCTTTCGGATGGAAGAGCCCGCGGTTTCCAGTCCAAAATCTTCCCACGGACAGAAGCCGCATTCTTGCTGGCAGGGTTGTATAAGTCTAGGTAAGGGGTTTTCCTTAGGAGCCACTGTTGCATGCTTTAAAGCAGAATCATTACCAAATAAACTGTGTTGGGCCCACGGACTTAATTATACTAAAGTCAGGGAATTGCAGGGTTTCTACAGGCGCACGTGCAAGCCCCCTTAACAATCATAATGATCGGAGTTCCGAAATCCAATGTTAGGTTAGGTGTCTCAAGATGCGCCATTATTCTGCCACATCCTTGCATCTTTGTATCGCACTGACATCCGGCACTAGCAGTGATAATTTTACTTTCAGATGATGCTCATCATAGGAATAATAACAATAATGATGATAATAATAATAGTAATAAACAATGGCGAACAATAGTAACAGTTATAATAATGACAACAATAACAACAGTAGTATGAATAATCAATAAGACTAACACTATAAATAATGATCGTAGTAATCATAACCATTACTAGCATAAGTATAGTTAATGACAGCAACCGCCTTTTTGGCAATAAGCGCAATACTGACCTGCTACGAGCCCTTGGACTCCACCCGCCTTGCAAAGTGGGTGATGGATGTTCAGCTCTCGAGGGTGCAACGTCAGCTTTAAGCCCACGAGCACGAGCCATGGCTCCAAGCTTGGGTTGGGTTAAAGGGTTTAGGGGTTCAGAGTTTAAGGTGTTTAGGGATTGTCACTTACTAGCTAGTATACTCCTTCCTAAGCGGAGTTTTATAGGGGTTTATGATAATTAGGGACCTTAAGTTATTGGAAATAGGGTTTGGTGGTATATTGTACTACAATACCATCACAATCTAGAATCTAGGACCCTGGGATGGTAATCTTATGGCTTATTGCGACCCCAGGTTACAACTGGACCTGCTGTTCCCGCTTCGCTCAGCATAGGGCGCATAAGTACAGCAGCCAGGAACCCCAAGGAAGCAGGTTCTTTTTTGGGGCTGATATAGGCTTTGGGTTACTGATTTTTTCGACACGAATAAGCTCCCAAACCCAAACCCTCCAACCCTAAACCCCCAGGCCCTCAGCCCTGAACCCTCAACCCCCAAACCCTTAACCCTGAACCCTGACCCTATACTACTTGGAGGTTCATGGGTAGTTATAAGTGGGGTTATAAGTAGGGTAACTACACTTATAACCCATATTAGGGGACTTATAACCCCACTTATAACTAGCCATGAACCTCCAAGTATACTACAGTAAACCCTGAACCCTGATCATACCCTAAACCCTAAAACCCTAAACCCTAAAACCCTAAGACCCTAAAACCCTAAGACCCTATACTCTATGTTAGAGAGCCCGGGAAAAGGCCCTCGGCCTCGGCTGCGCGCTCCAGCGCGGCACGCAAAGCTGCCGACTGGCCCCCACCGCCCCAGCCTCTTCGGGCTCAGGGATTAGGGTTTAGGGCTTAGGGTTTGGGGTTTAGGGCTTAGGGTTTCGGGCTTAGGGCTTTAGGGGTTTGGGGTTTCGGGTTTAGGGCTTAGGGTTTGGGGTTTAGGGTTTGGGGTTTGGGGGGGCTGAATGATTAGAATACGTTTTTCTCGTATATTATACCATAATTACCATAAGGAACCCCTACACCATATTTGTAATTGTTTAAGCCCCTATATTGTAATTAGAATTTAGGCCTTCGGGTTTCGTAGGGTTGAAGGCTTCGGGTTTAGCTGCAAGGCCGCAGCATTTACGGTGTTAAGGGTGCATGGCTTAGGTGCTTGGGTTGTTCGGCCTTAGGTTTGGAGACGCTGAAACTCGCTATCAATGTTGCCTACATCTTGCCCTCCCTCCTTCTGTGTTTAAGGGTTTCACTTGACTTCTGCATGAGGCACTGATAATATAGTGCTTACTGACACTATCACTTGTGGAGGAGTGCAGCGACGAGAAGTGAGCAGCGGGAGCAGTTGGAGGGGTGGTTGTGCAGGTACTGGTGCTGATGCTTGCAGTGAACATGTTTAGTCGTGGTCGCCGTCGTCATGCTAGCGGTAAGCCTCGTCGTTGTGGATAGTGCTGGTGCAAGACGCCCAAGAGGGAATTCACGTACACTTTCTGCAGGTGCTAGCAAGAACATGGTGCATGCACCTATGCCCCCTAACCCCGAACTTTCCGAAAAAAACACAGATTCTAGAAGAAACTCCACATGATCCACCAAAACTTCCACATTCCCCAGGGAAACTCCACACGATCCACCAAAGCTTCCACACGGTTGTTTGAGCACCCTCAGCCCTACCAGCGTTCGTCCAGGAGGCTGTTGGACGAAATGTGCGCACCGTTGGCGATGGCATATTCCAGCCTTTCTGCGAAGGAACTTGCCGGGGCGTTTAGGCTTTGGAGCTTCTTCCTGGTCTTCTTCCGCCGGTGGTTGCTGGGGCTTTCATGCTTCGATGTTCTTGAAGCCCAGGGATATGTGTAAGTACCGGTTAGGGTTGAGAGTTTAGGGTCGAGGACTCGAGTTCATGCTTGACGCTTTCGCAACTCGGACAGGGCCAAGCTAGGGTCTCTTGGTTCACGTTCGTACTGCGACGTCATGCTTTTGGATATGCACTTCTCGGGAGGTGCACGCGGCGTGACACGAAACATCCGGGGGCACGGGAGAAGGTTCGATGTGAAGACGCAGATGCGGAATGTGGGATTTGGAGCTACAAGCCTTGGGCCGGTACAAAAATGGCATAGGGTTCAGGTTTTAGGGTTTAGGGTTCAGGGTTCCGGGCTTAGGGTGTAGGGTTCAGGGGTTTAGGGTTTATAGCGTTTTGGGTTCGTAACCAGGGTTATATTCCAACTCCACACGCTCGGCCCGAGCTTTGTGCTAAGCTGCGACAGGACGGCATCACTGGTGCGTCCGCCAGCAGTGGAGAGGAACCGAATTGCCATAATGCGCGCCTCCGGACTTGGTTCGCTTCTTATTCGGCTTCTTGGCTCTATTGCAGACGCACAGGCTTAACACCAAAAAACTATACCCCAAACCGTGGTTTTGGGGGAGGAGCTCCCAAAACAAAAGCTGCTAAAGCTGCGTGGAGCCTTTGTGCCTTGTCACCTCCAGGAAGCCAGTGATCCCCGAAAAAGCCTCCAATAGCCCATAACACAAACCCAATTACCCTAGAAAACCCCTAAGGACCCCTAAAACCTAAAACCCTTATGCCCTGAGACCCTAAACCCCTGACACCCGTCAACCCCCTAGACCCGAACCCGACATAGAACGAGCCGGAAGATGATAAGATCCGTTTCAAGCCGAGAACAAAAACAAACTTTGACAAACACAGCACAAGGAATCTGCTGCGCAGTCTGGTCTCAAAATATCCCGCGAAGTCAAGAGAAATTGAATCGCACAGCCGAAATCTTACAACCAGATCTCTACTACAGAAGTTGAAACTGTGCACTATGAATTCCCCCAGAGGCCACTTCGAAGCGTCAATGCCACCAAAAGCCACTTCGAACCGTCAAAGACCCAAGATTATGATTGCAATCGTCTGACCGACCACCTTTTTCAGGCGACACATGACAGATTGCCCGGCTTAAGGATCTAAAGTGTAGGGGTTTAGGGTTTGGGGTTGAGGGTCTAGGGTCTAGGGGTCTAGGGTTTTTGGGATTAGGGGCCTAGGGTCTAGGGTTTAGGGTTTACTACGGTTTAAGGGGCTTAGGGCCAAGGGTCCAGGAACTCGGGTTTAGGGTCTAGGTTTAGGGCCAATATAATATATCAATAATATATTAGGGACTTGAATGGCTTAAGGGGTTACAGGTTGAGAGTTGGTCCGGGACTACTTGTCGTGAAGAACAGTCAGAAGTTAGAAGGTAGGACGAGGTCCAAGACCTCAGGATAGACTAGGGGGCGGCTTTATTTGCGGTGCTAATTGAAGTTTTCATACTAACACTGTCTGTGTTTAGGGACTAACGGGAACTAGCCCATGTTTCTTGTGCGTGTGTATATTAATATATTAATATATATATATATATATACACACACACTGTGTTTATACATATATATAGATATAGATCTGTGTGTCTGTGTATGTTGCGATCTGAGAGCTGCTGATTTCATGGTTCTTGAAAGCTGGCAGCCGCTGAGAGATGACGGCTTCTAACCCTACCCTGGCAGCAGCCCCAGCTCGAATGTAGGGGCCTGAATAATTAGAATAGGCTAGGGTTTGGGGGTACGGTATATTATCATATAATTATAGCAAGGAACCCCAAAAATAGTATAGGTAATTATTATATAAGGGCCCTATATTACCAACAGATTGGAATTGAAGATTGAGGCTTCAGGTGGTGTAAGGATTGGAAGTTGAGAATGAAGACTTAGCAGTCCCGAGAACACACTGGCACGTGGGACAAAACCAGACAAGAAAGCAGGAACATGAGGACGAAACCCCCAAAGAGGCCAATAGATGTGCCCGGCAATTCATAGGAACTAGTTCCCATATCGTCTAAAAAACATACCCAAAGCTGGATTTTGAGTGTTTCATGCCATTCCTGTCGCCTGGGCCAGCCGGCTAGCAACGCCAGCGACACCAACGCCTCGGATAGGGCATTCAGGGGTTCTCCGGGTTTAGGGTTTAGGGCTTAGGGTATCCGGCGGTCGAGGGCTGCGGCTTCTTCAAAGCTGGGGTCGGTATGCAAAGCTTATCTTTGCATCAATCGCTGTAGGCAAAGTAGACCAACGAAACCGCAATAAACTGTTTTTGTGTGATGTCGTCAATGTGGTTATCAAGTATACGATCGTCTACTGACCAAACTGTGATGGATATCACATGGCAACACCGTTTATTCATCTAACTACAAACCCTAACCTCAAACACCGTTTATTGATCTAATCACAGCAAGAATCGAGCCTTGGCATGAGCCCCAGCAAAGCACCTTCCCGGGCTCCGACAGGCCCCTTATATATATATATAAAAGCCCCAAAGCATGGTCTAAAATGGGGGTTTAGGGTTTAGAGTTTATAGGGTTTAGGGTTTAGGAAGAACCGCGGTGTTAGTGCTTTCGCTACCCGCTACTTTTTCAAGATCTATTACAGCGTTCCCATGCTCACGAGGGGCGGAACACTGTGCCATTTGCCCCAGGGACTACGTACGCACACGGAGGCTTGTTCCTATGCCCACGAAAGTCGGCTATGAGACTATAGCCACGAAGGTTTTCCTTATGCCCACGAATGCCTTAACAGTGGTGCCGTTGCAGGGTGCTCATGCCGTCAGAAGTTGGTGCCCGCGCCCACGAGCGGACATGCTATGCCCAGTAAGAGCGTAATCCCTTTAATCCGCAACCTCGGACATTTGCTCTTTGATCATGAGGGTGTGCTTCATATGATTCAAAACACACGGATCAATCATATACTGGGGGATCTATAATTAAGCACGGATTCAATAAACACGGATCAATCATATACTGGGGGATCTATAGTTACGTGTGCTTCATATGCTTCAAAATACACGGATCAATCATATACTGGGGGATCTGGTTCGTCGAGGAGCCATTGTTTGCAGTGGCCGCGACCACTCCGGCCTGAGCTTTGCAGCCGTTGCCACATGGGTGGATCTCAAGATGATGAGACACTCCCTATCTTCATACGGCGCCTCGAATAATCGAACTGTGGTTGCGATAACTACCCAGGATTTCCCATGTGAACAGAAACCCAACAAGTCCACAGAAAAGGATGTACAAACCCATGCAGCTCTGGGCATATCAGCCAACACCGCCCTAAATCCTAAACCTTCGACCCCAGACCTGAACCATAAACCCTACTGTAAGCCCTAAACTTCCACAAAAGGGCCGAACTTGTTGGATGAAATCCTGACCCCTCAAACCATGACATGAGGCAAGGCCCTACCCAGAGTGCCCAGTGCCCAGGCTTCTGGATGCAGGGATAGAGGAATTTATCTGAACGTGTAAGGTGTTTGACTAAGTCTAAGGCTTCACTCAAACCACGCTCTCCAGGGCTTCCTACAGTAACTCAGGATTCTTGATGCATTCCTTAGTGCAGCGGTACTGCACTCCCTGGCTACTGCACGCAGCAAAGCCTGCACCCTGCAGCACCAAGACACAGAACCCTAAACCCCTAAACCCTAAACCCTAAACCTCAAAGCGACGAAGGCTAGGGAGACCTAAGCCTGCTCCTGGGCTTAGAAGCTGAGTAGAGAGTGGAAGACACTGTTGAGGATAAGCTGAGCCGGTTTGGGGGGGCTCCTCCTCTACAGTGAGACCGAACATGTAGCACGCGAGTCATAAGCAGGGGGAACGGCCATACTAGAACCCCTTGGCTTTTAAGTCGTCGGTGCTATGATGAAGCATGTATAATCCTAACTGCAAGCCTGAGCTTTTAAACTGAAAGTACCGTAGAAGGGATCCCCCGATCCTGGAGTCCCAGAGTGTAGCTCAGCGGCACAATGGGTCCCATGACCGTCGTCATCATCGGGATTCCCATTGTAGTCTCAGCCGCTAAGGGTTCAGGGTGTGGCAGATTCTTGTGGAGGTGGGGTTTAGGGTTTAGGGTTTAAGGTCTGCAACACGTGTTTACGGCTCAGGGTTTGGTTACGGGGTTGGAGGTGCGAAATCTTGAGCCTCATGCTGCCAACTTCTATCTGCAGCCGAGCCCACCGAAGAAGTTGTATCCGTGAACATCATCGACGTAGCCGTTGCCGTCATCATCTACCTGAGGACCGGGAAACAACTCCATACGCCCCTTAATTTGCAACCGGGACACTCAAACTATGGTTGATGATAAGAAATCCTGCATGACCCATAATCAGGAATATACCATAATCCCCATAGATTAGGGTAATGCGAGATTTATACCATCAACAGTAGTTGACAGCATGTGTATTTCGCCCTGATCCTCCAAAGCTCAACATCCACCAGGTGGGGACTGCAAAGGGGTAATTCCTGTTACCGAAAATTCCGATCTCTATATTGGCTCTGCGAGGGAAGCCATGTCCCAAAAAAAAGTGAAACCCGCGTGCTAATTGCCAGCAAGCCCTGAACCTATCTACGACCGATGCACTGCATCACCAGATAGCCGCGCTACGCTTGGAGCCGACCAAGACAAGACCGTTTTATGGTTTTTGCGAGCGTACTGTACGGCTGCCTTCAAGGGAGTACAAGCAGCAGGCAAGTAGGAAAGTAAAGCAAATCTTCCTCATCCAGCCGGACACCATCATGCGGAAGCTGCTGCAAGCATTGTGGAAGTGCAGCCTGCTCAACAGCAGCAGCTGCCAACCCATGCTGCTGATCTACTTGCACTTCCGCCCCAACCTGCGCGGACATGCTCCAGAGACGAATCATCTCGCCTCTTTCCCAGAGACCGATTGCCAACTTGGCTGTGCAATCCTGGCCTTGAACAAGGGATGCATGGCTTGTGCAGGTCGGGATCAAGCCCTGAAGCCCCTGTGAGCAAGAGTAAATGTGAGCACTCAAAGTTTTTCTGCTGTTGCGCACAGACTCCTGTGCACACTCAAAAATAAATACACGCATGTAGGATAGTTCATCACAGAAACATACCAACAAAGCTTCAATCTATAGACCCTAAAATCCTGAGACCCCGAGGGGGGTCCTTGTTCGGTCGCGGCACTCCATTCCCAGGAATCTCGCCTGGGTTGGTCCAGAGCATGTCCCGCAGGTCCTGGGCGGAGCGACGACTTTTCCTCTCCCTCTTTGGATCCCTAAACCCCGCAACCCACGAAGGCCGAACCCGAAGCTTCGCCGAAACCCGAGAGGCTGAGCCATAAACTCCCAAAAGACCCCAGAAGGCAAGGCCTCGAAGCTTCAACAAGGAGCCCGAAACCCGAAGCTCTCTCAAGCCTGCTGAGCTTAGCCTTAGAAGACCGCAAAGGCCCTCAACCCTTTGAGGAACCCTTTCCTTCCGAACCCTTTAAAAGAGTGTAAAAAGCCGCTGCCCTGTTAACAAAACAACTTCAACAAAATTTCAAGTCCTTGTGGAACCCTTTGTAGTACTTCCTAAAGTCTCAAGCCGCAGTGTCCGCTGCAGGGCTTCACGGCTTTAGGACTTGGGGCTTTCTGGTTTCGAGGGTCTTGGGCTTCAGGCTGCAGGGTCGTAGGGCTCCATGCAGGCCCTGAATCTGCAGTGCTCGCCTTGCTGCACTGCACGATGTGTCTCGATGGCTGAACGAGGCTAGTTCCCTTGGATAATGTAGGGGCCGTAGTAATTCGAATGTGTATATTATATACGATAATGGTACAAAGGAACCACCAAAATAGTATAGGCAATTATTAAGGCCCCTAAACCAATTATGGGACAAGTGCTCGGGGTGTTCTCCGACGGGGTTTCCAAGGCCAGCTCAGACTCGAGTAAGATTCGTGAAACTCCATGAAGTCGTTTTAATTTAATGTTTAGGGCTTCAGGCTTAGGGGGGTTAGGGTTTAGGGTTTAGGGTTTTGGGGCTTACGGTTTAGGGTTTAAGGTTTAGGGTCAGCCCAGAAATGTTCTGGACATTGGGAAGCAAGCAACGACGTGAAACGAAGCCTCCTTCTTCCAAAACCGACTCCTAAATGCCCAGAGACTGCGGGGAAAAATGCCACTAAGGGAACCCTAAACCCCTACCCTAGAACAACCGTAAACCGTTTTCCCTAAACCGGAACCCATATCCCGCTTAAGAAGAAAATCAGGTGACTGGATGGTCGAGCTGTACCCCCGAGTCGATCACGGCCACCACCACCTTCCCAGGGTCTCCGTGGCTCTTCTTTCCGGGGTTCGTAGCGGGGTGGTGCGCGAGAATCAGAAGAAACTTAAAAGCACCCAAAATCCGCTAAACCCCCAAAACCCATAAACCCTGAACCCTAAACCCCTAAACCCTCTCTCTCTCTCACACGGACTCGAATCGATCATGCCGCGAAGAAGCAAGTC
>CAJNJA010007350.1:0-16204 GCA_905231915.1 Symbiodinium necroappetens
CTAAAGTCCCTAAATCCTAAGCCCTAAACCCTAAAACCCCTAAACCCTAAACCCTAATTTCCCTAAGTCCTAAGTCCTATAAACCCTAAACCCTAAACCCTAAATCCTTAAATCCTAAACCCTAAACCGTTAGAAACGAGGTACAACCAGGCCCATGGGCTGGGCGTCTACCGCGATGCGGATGGTGCCACCTATGCAGGCGGCCGGAGAGGTTGAAGGGTTCTGTTAAGGTTCCTTTAAGGGTTTAGGATTTAGGGCTATTTTTCGGATTTAAGGTTTAGGGGTCCAGGGTTTAGGGTTTTAGGGTTTAGGGTTTAGGAGTTTAGGGTTTATAGTTTAGGGTTTATTTGGACCCTGAAGAACCTACCTTTTTAAGGACCCTGAGTAGCTGAATGAGTGCACTTTAACATAAGTTTTTGGGAGAATGTGATCCCTTATAGAACTGAAAGTTTGCACTCGGCAGCTAAGGACCTCTATAAGGAAATCCTAGTAAGGAGCCCTAAAAAGGTAGGTTCTTCAGGATTTGTGGACCCATCTTTTCCGATATCCACCAGTAGATTAGAGAGGGACCCCTAATATGGATTTTTAAGGTACATGTTCCGTACATTGAAAAATTTTTGGTGGAAGGTCTGGGAAAGTTATGTAGGGTAAGGCTTTGAAGGAATCAGGGGTTCAGAGTTCAGGGTTTAGGGTTTTGTTTTGGGTTCATTGTTGTGGGGTTCAGTGTGTTGGTTTCAGGGCTGGCTCAGGGTTAGCGGTTGAGCTGTAGGGTTCAGGCTTGCGGGGGTCGGTGTGTAGGGCTCAGGGTTTAGGGTGGTTAGGGTTCCGACCTTCGGGCTTATAGGGCCTTAGTTAAGGAGTATGCCTTACTATGATTTAAGGTAAATTCCTGAAGTAAGGGGTGTTGGGTTCTCTGGGCTTAGGATGTAGAGTTCAAGGCTTGGGGGTGGAGGATCTAAGGTCCAGGCCTAGAGTCCTAGAGCCTTGAGGGGTGAGATGCTCATCCTAAACCCCTACACCCTAAACCCTAAACCCTAAACCCCTAAACCCCTACACCCTAAACCCCTAAACCCCCTAAACCACTAAACCACCCTAAACCCCTAAACCCCTACACTCTTCCGGGGGGGGGGATCTGTAAACCACCGAAAGACAGAGCAAGAGTCGACGCAAAGGCCCGGCACATCGACTCTCCCGCTTTGTGCGTGTATAGGGTTTAGGGTTTAGGGTTTAGGGGTTTAGGGTTTAGGTTTTGATATACCTGACAAGTAAGAGACGGTTTCTGAGAGGAAAGACCTGCGGAATAAAAGTAAGAGACGGTTTCTGAGTGGAAAGACCTACGGAATACAAGTAAGAGACGGTTTCTGAGTGGAAAGACCTACAATATTCCGTTTGTACATGGCCACATGCACTCCTTCAGCTGCTGTAGAGACAGCTCCCTGTAGCAAGAAGGGCAGGGACAGGAGTGCTGTTCTTGCCAACTCGACGTTCATTGCTAGTGGACTACTCCTTAAAGCCTAATAGCCCATTACCCTAAGGGTCCATGTTCCCAAATGGTATATACTTTGGGCTTAAAGTAGTCCCTATATAGGTACTTTGGGGCCACAGCATATACTATTTGGGTATATGGACCCTTAGGGTTATGACTAGTGACTAATGGCTACTCAAAACTTCCTGAACCAATCCAAAGCCCTAAACCCTAAACCCTGAACCCTGAACCCTAAACCCTAAACCCTGAACCCTGAACCCTGAACCCTAAACCCTAAACCCTAAACCCTAAACCCGAACCCGTTTTGGAAGCATGACACTGAGGGTCTCGGTCTCCAGCGTCGGCGTTCTTTAGCGCTTGGGGTGTTAAGTTCAGGGTGGACCCCTGATTACCCATAGGCTCCATAGTAGTTTCATTTTTTTGTGGTTTATATTTAGAATCCTATAAGGAGATCGCTTAAAAGGAACTACTATAAGGAGCCTATGGGTAGCGAACTCCCCCAAATGCGGATCACGATAGGCATCCAAATATTAGGGCCTTTAGAGAAAGGCGCTTTACCCATAGGCCCCTGGGTAGTTCCTTTTTGCGGTTACCTTAAAGGATTCAAAATATAAACCATAAAAAGGAACTATTTAGGGGCCTCTGGGTAACCAGCAAGGGTCCACACTAGCGTGTCCTTGGAGGCGAGTGGGCTGCAGACCAGCCAGATGGTTACGGCAGGGAGCTCACTCACCCGCAATATGGAATCTGGAATGTACCCAGAGGCTCCATAGTAGTTCTTTTTGTGGTTTATATTTAGAATCCTACAAGGAAATCCCTTAAAGGAACCACTAAGGAGCCTATGGGTAGTGGGTGGTGATCCGAATATATTTGTATTGTGCCCTACTGGGCTTCTTTTCTTGAGGGTTGCGTTTTGAGTTTTTCATGATTCATGTAGCTTGTGTCGATGTTCGTGTGCCCGCTTCGGAAACTTCTGGGTGTGGATCCTGACACGTCCAGATTTCGGATCGTCAGTGCCAGGACCCCAATAGTACGTAAAATAATAGCCTTTTTCTGGGCCACGATTTTGCCTACTTTTGGGGGTTTAGGTGTGGGTTGTTCATTGCTTTTGGCGCATTCGGGTCTCGGGCCTTTAGAGAGGTGTGCTGTGCCATTCTCGTGAAGTTTTGTGGCCCATGAACACCCTACTACAATGCCCAAAGTTCGCAACCCTAAGGCTCTAAATAGCCCAAAAGCCTTATATAGTATGGTCCTTGGGCCCACTAGCCATAAGACTATGAGTCCTTAGAGCCTCAGGGTAAGTCCCCTAAACCCTAAACCCTGGGCCCAAACAGCCGTAGAATATGAGTCCTTAGAGCCTAGGGGTTTAGGGGTGTAGGGGTTTAGGGTTTTAGGGTACGGTTTCAGGGCTTTTGGGGCTCAGGGCTTGCAGTCCCGCCACCTATAAGACCTACAGAAACCCTAAACCCGTAAACCCTAAACCCTACAGAAACCCTACAACCCCTAAACCCCTAAAATCCCCAAACCGTGAACCCTAAATCTTCTTGGGGCTTCTACAGGGTTCGAGGGTTCTCTCGCACTTCCCTGTGTGTGTGTTGGAGATCCAGAGCAAGCTTCAGTCCATTTTCAGAGTTGAACTCATCCCTTTAGGGGTAGCTTTAGGTTTATTGTTCTTAGGCATTACGCTGTATTTTCACTAGAACATACCTAAGGGATTACTACATTTTTTCTGTTACGAGTATGTTTGCAAGGGTGCTTCAGGTCTTGGCTCTCGTGGGTGGTGAGTCCGAGTGTGAGGAGATTCGTGTGCCTCAGGAGCTACGGTTGATGACATAAATCCTGCATTACCCATAATAAGGAATATACTGCATAATTTCCATAGTTTAGGGTCCTTACCCAAAGGGTCCAAAGTACCTATATAGTAGAATGTAGGGTTTCTATACTAGGAATTACTATCATGACTTGGGGAAGTATGCCCCATAACAGTACCTAGGACCCTTTGGGTTAAGGTTCTGCAGGATTTCTATCATCAAGAGTAGCTGTGGGATCAGGCTAGCACGGCACCCAGGTTCCCGTCTCCTCGGAGAGGCCCGGAAGGGCCGGGGATCGTACCGGTCGCCATCAGGGTCATCGGGTTTCGGGTTTAGGGGTTTAGGGTTTGGGGGTTTAGGGGTTTAGGGTTTAGGGGTTTAGGGTTTAGGGGTTTAGGGTTTCGGGGTTTAGGGCTTAGGGTGGCTGTGATGTCGAGATCATCTTCAGCATCCCAAAGCACGCTTCCCAGCTTCGGCACGACTTTGCCAGACGGCACATTAGTACTTGCGAGTGGGTTGGGAGGAAGTTAACCTGACCGCATGATACCGCATTTTTTGCAGACATAGTCTAATAGTGGGCTACTGTGCCATGAACCCGATACAAACCACAAAAACCTGCACACTACCCAACACCAAGCAACCTCTCGCATATGTTGTAGTGCCTATCTTACTTTCTTAGCACGGCCAAACCGTCTGCGACGGTACTTCGAACCGACCCAAATTCGAGCATGAACTACAACATATATTATATATATATATAATATGTATGTATGTATTATATATATATACACACATATATATATATATATGGTTAGGTGAACTCCGAGGTCTCCGATCCACCCAGCCGCCCGAACCAGCTCCAAGGTGAGGAAACATGGCCCGACACGCCGCGGGCCTGAGATGGAACCCTAAGGGTCCAAGTGCCCAATAAGTAGGGTTTCAAGGTCCAAAAACCACTCAGAGTATGGATTTTGGGACCTACAACCCTACTATTTGGGCACTCGGACCCTCTGGGAAGCCAGCAGGGAGAGCTTTTGGGACCATACAGTTCAGGGCCTAGGGGGGCGTGTACAGGTGTACAGGCGTCTTCTGAGATACATTACGGGTTCTAGCAGGTTCGTTGGTTCCATACACGAAGCGACAGAAATGACCAAACAAACGGCTTCATTAATAATATAAAGATCATATATAGGGGTACCTTTCATTCGTTCCATCAGATAAAGGGACCGGGGGCATGAAGAACAAGAACAGGGATCCTTTCGGGCTTCTTTATCAGAGGGGTGCGATGCTACGGACCTGTTGTTCTTTAGGATGATTGAACTTTCCGTTCGATGTCATATCGGAGCTTCAGTGGACTCTTGGTCCCTGATGATTAGCAGTTCCCTTTTGGGGTTTAGGGTTTAGGGTTTAGGGCAGTTCCAGCCGCAGAGAAGTCGAGGGACATTGACGGGTCGGATCCGTTTCCCAGGCGCACGGTGGACGATGGGATTCACTGAGTGGCCCGCAACCCCCCACCCCTTCATCTGCACGCCACACCCCGATACTAAGGACCCTGAAATTCCTGAAGGAGGCACTCTACCCAAAACCTTTAAAAGCATATCAACACCTGCACAATATACCCACAGGCACACACTCCGAATGATCAGAGACTCACCCAGATGCCAATCTACACGTACCTCCGTGCTAGACCGAAGTACCTACTACTTTGAGCTTGAGGGCTTGGGGAATAGGGTTTTTTGGGCACTTGGCCACTTTTGGCTAAGCCTCATAATCCCTATCCCCCGAATCCCGAAAAGCTGAATTCCACAGTTAAATCTGGCCCGATCCTGACCCACAATCCACCCTAAACCCTAAACCCCTACCCATAGGCTCCAAAGTAGATCCTTTTTGGGGTTACCTTATAGGATCCTAAATATGAACCACGGAAAGGAACTACTATGGAGCCTATGGGTCAACCCCAAAGGTCTCGGGAAGATCCGTCTCCCTCATCCCGAGGTCCCGCTACCGCGGATCCTTCAAGAAGGGTGCGAAGCACGGCCGCGGCGATGCTTGGCTCTCTGATAGAACCTAAATCCCAAACCCTACACCCTAAAGTTCCTAAAGCCTGCATTGTGTGATTTACACCGCAGGACTTATACAAGGTTTGCACCCCTTTTTGTGGGGAACATACCATTGAAGGTGTGTGAGCATAAATGTACTCATGTGTATGCATGTCCGTATGTAAACATATACACATATATGGATATGTATGCACTAATTACATGTGTGTGTATGTGTGTGGGTGTTTGTGCGTGTGCGCATCTACATACCTACATGCATGCATGCATGCATGCATGCATGCATGTGGTGGTGGTGGTGGTGGTGGTGGCGGCGGGCGGCTGCTTCACGAACCCGACATGACCCATGCAGTTGCACCAACCAGTTCGACGAGCAGAAGTAGTTGGCAAACCCGGTACACCCTAAACCCAAACTCCTCTACGCTCCAAGAGGGTTTAGGGTTTAGCGTCCCGAGACCCATCCTTAAAGATTTCAGTGGTTTAGGAGATTTAGGGTTTAGGGGTTCAGGGGATTGGGGCTTTAGGGGTTTAGGGTTTTAGGGTTTAGGGTTCAGGGGTTTAGGGGGTTTAGGGGTTATAGGGTTTCGGTTTAGGGTTTAGGGATGCTGCAGGTTGGGTTTGCGGTTGTTGGTTTATGCTAGGGAACCGCATGGGCCGAGACAATTGGGGAAGGGCGGGGGAGATATTAAAGGACATTTGTCAGTTTGGCGAGTACAAGGAGAGAAATATGCGCATAAACCTCACTCTTAATTAGAAAGGCCCGTGCAACGGACCCAACCCGCGCTCCACCCGGTCAGGGTTCGAGGGCTTCGGGTGTAAGGGTTAGGGTTCAGGGTTAAGCTGCGAGATTCAGGGTTTTAAATCAGGCGCACCTACCCATAGGCCCCTAAGTAGTTCCTTTGTATGGTTTATATTTAGAATCCTATAAGGTAATCCCAAAAAGGAACTACTTAGGGGCCTGTGGGTAAAGCCCAAACCACGCCCTAAAAGCTGCATCGCGCAGAAGTGCAAGGAGTATCGATGGCCCGATGGTCGATGGCTCAGTGCCTTCGCAGGTCTTGCGAATCCTACCCATAGGCTCCATAGTAGTTCCTTTAAGTGGTTCGTATTTAGGATCCTATAAGGTAACCCCAAAAAGGAACTACTTTGGGGCCTATGGGTATACATGATACCCTTATGAATCCCGTACATTATACCCTACACTGGAGCTCTGTCGAGCCATGGCTTCGTAGCAAGGATGGATATGGCTTTTGCGAAGCCGGGGAGGGTTCAGAGGCTGGGATTTCGGTCTTGGGTGGAGCTATCTTCAGACTGATTGGATTACTGCTGCAATGGGTTAGCGGCCACCTAGACCCTAGAAAAAAAATCCCACTTCCACTTGGCCAAATTGGTTCGGCTAGAGGGTTGGGTTAGAGGATCAGTTGTTTTTGCCGACCTAAACCCCTAAACCCTAGACCCTAAGCCCTAAACCCTAAACCCTAAACCAATAAACCCCAAACCCTAACCCCGAAGCCACCTGCCAGGATGAGAGGGTGGGTTGGATTGACGGCTGTGATTCGAAGCAGTCAAGACGTTTCGAAGCCGGGATACATGAAGCATCGTAATAGTGCAGGTGGAATATTCGGTATCTATATTCGGTATGTATGTGTATGTATATATATATATACACACACACACACACGCACACACACACACACCCCTAGTGTATGCACATATGGCGAATGCGAGTGCAAGGGTGCGAGAGACAGAGAGGGAGTGAGAGAGAGATAGAGATAGAGCCAGAGCACGAATGCCCGCAGGGTGCCACCTACCGCTAGTGACTCTGAGGGCCCAGAAGAAGAATCGAAGGAGGAGAAGCGAGCGACAGAGAGAGAGAGAGAGATAGAGACAGCGAGAGAGAAAGAGAGACGGAGAGAGAGAGAGAGAGAGAGAGAGCTGTCAGACAGATCCTGCAATTCGAACCCCGAAACCTGAACCAAAACCCACCCCAAAGCCTGCAACAAATAACCCCGAACCCTAAGACTTGAGGTATAATCTAAGCCCCATGCGATGCAAGCCCACGACCCCCAAAGCTGAACCACCGAACCACCCTAAAGCCTACTGCCTAAGCCCCCGAGTTAAACACACAGAAGCCCAAAGCCCCACACCCAAAGTCTTCCGAAGGGTTGCTTGCGAGGTTCCGAGGCAGTCGGCCAGTGGCAGAACAATCAGTGCCCTGGCGAAGTAGCAGTGGAAAGCACGACAAGGGTCCAAGCAGAGGGTTTAGGCTTTACGGGTTTTGGGCTTTGGGTTTTGGTAGGGCCCACAATAGCACAAAAGTCGCCCTTTTTACCATGGCCTTTGGCGAAAAATCCTTAAAGTATGACTTCTTAGAACCATCGGACTAGCCATAGGCTCCATGGTAGTTCCTTTTTGTGGTTTAGATTTGGAGTCCTATAAGGAAATCCCAAAAAGGAACTACTAAGGAGCCTATACCCTAAACTCTAAGCCCTAAGCCTTAAACCCTAAACCCTAAACCCATAAAGGAACTACTAAGGAGCCTATGGGTAGCCCATCGAAGCCATGCCCGGAACTGGGTGGAGCGGGACGCATTGAACCGTCTCGCCCCACGAGCACATGCACATGAACAATCCTCAACTGTTTAGGGTTTAGGGGTTCAGGGTTTAGGGTTTTGGGGGTGTTTGGGGTTTTTTGGGGTTTTGGGTTTAGGGTTGGGCGTCTGGCAGCATCCATAGGTGCCGGGCGCAGCAGTATCGTGTTGATGGAGCCTCAGTATACGTTGGTCAGGGTATTAGGTTTTAGGGTTCTGGGGGGGGCCATGGCAGCAGGGTGTAACCATGCCATTTGAATCCAAGACTTACTCCCTTATTCGGGACATTGACTCGTAATCAGCTTACATTCCTGAACGGAGATTCACGACCGGTTATGTTTGCATGATCAACGCTCAGGGTTTTGGGGTTCTGGGTTTAGGGCTGTAGTGCTTTTAAGGGTTCCCTAGACCCCAAAGAACCTACCTTTTTAAGGACTTATATAAGAAAATCAGAATAAGGAACCTAAGGGTCCAGGTCGGGGTTTAGAAGCTGCAAGACAGGTTGGAAAGTGTAGGAGCTCTACGGGGTTATAGAGGCAAAGAGGTGCGTCTAGGCTGACATCGCATGCTTCGAAAGTTCGAAAGTTTAAGGGCTTGTTGGTCTGGGGTCCGTGGATTTCGCACTTTAGGGCTCGGGGGGATTTAGAGTTTTTGGGGTTTAGGGCGCGGGGGGTTTTAAGATTTCAGTTTTTAGGGCTTTGATTTATAGGGTTTAGGGCTTTTTGCTGTAGGGTCTGGGCCTTGAGGTCGTGGCCTTGGAGTGTACCTGTAACTCCGAACCTTACAAAATGCCAGGCTATGACAAAATGGTGGGTATGCAGTTGGATCCAGTACGGGATCAATGCAGGGGCTCATCTGTGTAAGGGTTCATAGGGTTTTGGCATCCAGGAGTTTGGATTTCGGTGTGAAAGATATGATCAGTACTATGCGCTTCCTTATTATGCACGCGTTACTCTAGACCTCTCACCCTTCGCTATAAGCACCCCGATCTCGCCCGTGCTAACGATTAGCAAATTGAAAACACGGGGACCTGAACATTTTGCAATACTCATCAATAAACCCTAAGACTCCAAATGGCCCAAAGTAGGTGCCATTGATAGACTTTAGACCCCAAAGTAGGTACTATTTGCATAAGGAGTCTTAGGGAAACCCTAAATCCTAAGGCTACTTCTGACCAAGGCTGCATGGCAAGGCGAGTTGGAAGTCCTCGACCGGGGAGCAGTGCGCCAATCCAAAGCATCAGAGGAAACTCGTAGAGTCGAGGGCTGAGGGGTTTAAGGGCTTAGTAGTAGGGTTTTATAGGGTTTTTGTACGGTTTTATAGGGTTTTATAGGGTTTTAGGGTTTAGGGTTTAGGGTTTAGGTTAAAGGAAACTACAGCTGGGGAGTTTAGGGTATATAGGGTTTCTATAAGGTATATAGACCTTCTATAAGGCTCCTAAACCGGGACCTACCCACCTGAAACTGTCCTAGAGTTAAGGGCTTAGTCGTTGAATGTGTACACTATAAACTTTTTGGGACAATATGATCCCATATAGAACTGAAAGTGTACATTTTGTTGGAGGGATTAAATGTGTCAGATCTTGGGTTCAGGGTTTAGGGGTTTAGGGTTTAGGGTTTAGGGCTTAGGGTTTAGGGTTTAGGGGTTTAGGGGTTTAGGAACGCGACAGATTCTCGGGAGGTGCGCGGAACCCGACTGAAAAGGCAACTGGAAGGAGAAGCCGTCTCGGGATTGAGCTAAAGTGCAAGCCAGGGATTGAGGTTTAGGGTTTAGGCATGCCCAAAGGAGCGATAATATGATGGGTTTGTACCAAAACCAAAACCCTAACAGTTTGAACCGGATGGTTTATGCTTGTGTTGCTATTTGGACACATTTGTGGTTCAGGACAGTCGTGCTGCAAATTCCTGGCATCTACTGTGACATTGATCGAATTGTAACTAGTCCCTCTGATTTTTTGGGATCCCCTTAATGTGTAGTCCACCTGCAGCCCTGCTGAACGCTCCCCTTGCTATAGTGACATAGTCATCCCTAAACCCAGAGCCCTAAGGCCTAAACCCTAAAGCCGAATCCTGAAGCACTCACCTCTGTTGAGAGGTACGACGGCTGCTGGGCCAATTCCCGCAAGCATGGTCTGGGCATTTGCAAGCTTGCAGATGGCTTTTCGGCAACATCTATGATTGTAGGGATGTATAAGGTGTTTGGGGTTCAGGGCTCGGGGTTTCGAGGGCCGGCTTTGGATTAATTCTTCACCGGATAGGGGTCCGGCTACGACAGTTTGTTTTTTTTGCTTTTTTACGCTGCTTTGTACTTATTGTAAAGAAAACTCTCAGACCCTCGTCGAACTGCGTAGATGTGTTCTCGCTGGGATAGTGGGTTTGTGATTTCAGGACCAAAGCATGGGACCCGAATCTTGTACTCTAGCCTTACACACCCCAGCTCCAAATACTAGCTAGTTGGATTCTTCTTCTGAGGAGCCCCACGAACGGACCCCTTTCAAATCACCTATCCAACATATGTGTATAGAGCCTATATACTTTGACAAGAACCTTTCCTCCACACTGCATCTGACCTATACATGTGTTTATAAATACATACCTGCAAATACTTACTATACTACATACAGTACGTACTTACATAAATGCATGCGTAAGTACACACATTGACAAGAATCAGATGCCTGTGATGGGTTAAACCCCTTGTCTGGTGTAACGGTAACGGAGACTAGCTCATCGATGCATTTAGATTCTGTGGCGAGTGCTTGGAATTGCGGGCTTGTCGCTATGAGTACTTATCATGATCTTATGTTGGTTATTGTTATTATTCTCAGTCTTCTTCTTGTTACTGTTATGATTATATCTGTTTTTGGTATTAGGAGTTAATTGTTATGCACTCCCATCGTCTCCGTGTTGTGCTTGTAGGCAGAAGTAGGTTGGTGTTCAAGCGTTCAGTTCATGACCATATACCTGCCAGCTAGAGCCCCGTGAAAGGCCGCGACCGCAAACAGCCTTCAATGATTCTAAACTGAACTGCTAAACAGCAAAAAATACAGGACCGGAGCCCTGAATGATATAATTGGCAACGGTTCAGGCTACCACCAGCTTGCGAGCCGAAGCACTGCACCCGAAACGCTTGCAAAGTGAGCCTAGAAACTACCCTCTGCTGCAGAACCTAATTTAGATCTGCTACTACCCGGACCCCTACGCCCCAACTAACATACCCTAACATACCCTAAACCCTAAACCCTACGTTCCGAAGATGTGTGCGTAGTCTCCCACTGAGTTGAACCTCGAGATGTTAGATGTGAAGGATTTGACTCGTGTAGTGTAGGGCCGCAAGGGGCGGCACGATTGTCAGTTTGAAAGTCCAATGCACCCCTTAAAAAAAGCCTACACCCTGCACTGCCTTACAGCCTAAAATACCAGAAGCTCTCTGCAAAGGGCCCCTAGAGCAACCGGATGCACCAAAGCCCGAAACTCCACAACAGATTTGGGGTTTCAGAAATGGTCCCTAAACCCTAAAATAATTTGGGTTTATATAGGAGTTTAGGGTCTGTAGGGCCCGAGGGGCCCGGCAGAACGGGGATCCTATTCTTCGGAGTTCCCAGCGGGCGCTTTTCCCTTTTGGTAGTCCTAGGTTCCTAGAAAGACCACCCCCAAACTCAAACTATGCAATGCCAAAATTGGGAGCCCTTTCCAAGGCCGACGTTACTATGGAGTATACAAATATAAGGTCCCCCCCCCATCTTCGGAAACTCCGGTTTGTGGCTGCAGTCATCTATGTGGTAGAACCTTCGCTGTGCAATTGAGGAAAGGAACCTCATGAGGGATTTCTAGATGGCCTTTGTGAGAGGCTTCTAGCGGTTTTTAGGGTGCTCAAGGCCCATAAACCATAATCTCAAGCTCGCACCTGTCGACATTTAAAGCCACTCTAAACCTTGAGTCTGCAAAGCCTCACGACACGTCTCCCAGTGGGCACTCTGTTCTCTTTTTTTGTGGTCTTAGGTTCCGCATGAAATAAACCCTAAACCCTAAGTCTGCCCAATACCAAAAATGGGTGGGGGGGCTTCCTCTAAGGCTCCCAGTTGGAGGGTCAGGGGAGGGGTTTCGGGTTTAGGGGTTTAGGGTTTAGGGTTTAGGGGTTTAGGGTTTAGGGTTTAGGGGGTGAGCAGCCCAAAGCTGATGTCAATCGACCCTATCGCCCGGACCTTACACAATACCTTATACCGATTTTTGGAGATTTGATGGCTCCTTACTGTGGCGTTCTTATAGACTGTTAGAGGGTCGAGGGTTTAGGGCTACGTTCTTATTTTGGCTTTCATTTCCTTATAGAAGGTAGGTTGCTGGGGGTTGCCTAAAGCATCATGGGACTTTGCGAATGAGGTTATAATAAGTCATAAACAAGACAGCTGTACTTACAACCACTTCTAGCCCCAACTGAGGTACTTATAACCTTACCTACTAAGCCTAAACCCTAAACCCTAAGCCCCGTGGTCCTCCAACTGAGGTATTTTCCGAATCATCTTTGTCTCAGGCCTTAGGGGTTTTAGGGTTTAGGGCCTCCAACGTCTGAGGCCAAGTCTACTGTGGGAACTACGTGGAGGGACAGAAGGCGATCCGACCCCCCCCCAAAAAAATAGAGCAAGAGGCTTTTGGCAAGACTTTTAGGGTTCATAGTCACAGTTGCCCTGGGAAGGCGAATTGCCTAGATAGCAACTATGGCAGGTTTGCATACTACCGATAAAGAAAGGAGCCTGCAGAGTCAGCAGCGAGTGATTCTAGTATCCGCAAGGGTTTGCAACCATGGCATAGTATGCCCCGACACCCCATCCAAAATGACCCCATAAAGATCCCTTACAAGATCCCTGAAAGGATCCCTGAAAGGATCCCTTAAAGGATCCCTTATAAAGGATCTCTTACAGGACCTCTAAAAGGAGCCAGTCAAAGGAATCCGGCACTTCGGATCTACAGCTCGGGCTTGGGCCTTTTGTATTAAACCCTAAAAGTGTACACTTTTTTGGTGCTTATGAACTCGGCAGCTAAGGTTAGATGCCCTGCCCCAACCAGGCTCTCGGCCTTCGCAGTACGTATATAGGAACCCCTTTTGACTTGAGGCCAAAGATGGCCGAAGTACTTACTGTATACGTAGGTAAACACTACTTGGAGGGTCGGGGAAGGGGGTAATAGCTAATAACTAGACTTACAAGTAACCTAAAAGGGACGTTAAGTGGGGCTATGGTACTTATGAGTCTATAAAATAACTACTTCCTAAGTCCCCCGACCCTCAAAGTAAGCCCTTGGGTCTGGCTGTACGGTACATACCGGGTGGGTTTTTTGTGAGATGTTGAGGCTCAACGCTAGGAATCAGCCTCATAGATTCCCCAGAGACTCCCCAAACCCTTCATTGAGAGAGAGAGAGAGATATATATATATACATAGATATATATGGTCGCATATACACGCTTCAAATATGATGTAATGTATAATTCCTTAATGCAAATTCCTTAAGTTAAGGGGTTGCTTTTGTCTCTGTGTGTGTGCGCATGTCGAGCCCTAGATCGAAAGTGGTTGAGTTTCAAGATCCCTAAACCCTAAACCCTACAGCCTTGATGCTGCTTGCCATTTGCAGGAGGGCTTTGGCGTGTTTCAGTGGCGAGATGGCTTAAGCCACATCCTCAGAACCTGGAGCCCTTGGTTTGGAGTTCGGGACTTTAGGGTTTTGGTTTAGGGGTGTAGGTATAGGGTTCAGGGTTGAGGATTTCTGTGCTTGAACTCTGCAAGTTAACCCTAAGCCAAAGCTCCTGTACTTCAGAGTTTAGGGTTTAGGCCCCCGCCGCTCCCCACAAGGGGTGTCGCGTGGTTGATATCATATATGGTTTCATGTCTGGTTAGATGTGACTGCAGCTGCCGCGTTTGTGCTACCTCTTGGCAGATTAGAGCCTGGTAGGATTTAGTTTGGCCAAGGTGAACTTCATACTAGGTGAAAGTGTAGTTAGTTGCACCTTAGGTAAGGCTACGTTGTAACACTTAGCCGACTTAGCCATCAAACCTGACTGGCGTAGACCTGAGGGTTTAGGGTGCAGGGTTTTTGGTTTGGGGTTCAGGGTCTAGGGTGTGGGTTTTCAGGAATTTAAGACATCCCCAAATTCCTACAAGCCTCTAAGCCCTCAGCACCGTCTTTGCTGCAAAACCCTTGTTGCCAATACGTCTTGAGGCTACAAAGGGGCACTGGTCGCGAGTGTGTTCTATGCTGTTTGTAGTCGCACCACAGCACATCCCCACATTGGCACCACTCTGGAACCACAAACCTCAACACCCTGACACTCCTTAAACCCAAACCCTACACCCTAAATATTTGACCTTGAGCCCGAGACCCTGAACCCTACACTCCAAACCCAAGCCCTAAACTCTAAACCGGTAAAGCCCGACACACCTCTAGACTCAAAGCCCCAATCCCAGAATTGGATAGCTGGCCTTTAGGACGAGTTACCTAAAGCCAATTGAACCTAAACCTTAACCCAAATTCCTTAGACCCTAAATTCGAGAGACCCACCCTGTCCTCCTCCAACCCTAAACCCTAAATCCAATCCTAAACCCCTAATCCTCGAGGCTACAAGGGCTACTGGACTGCCGGTCAGCCTGCTGCCATCGCCGCCGGAACGCTGCTACGGCCAAGTGAGGCGCGGCACGGTTTGCCCTCGGGTTTTCGATGACTCACTCCAGGCTTTGTCTATTGTGTTAAAGGGAGGCTCCAAAAGAACCCTAAACCCTAAACCCCTAAACCCCTAAACCCTAAACCCTCCAAAAGCTATTAGCTAAACGCTATTAGAACCCTAAGCCTCAAAATCGCCCAGAAGCCTTATTTTGTATGGTCCTTGGGCCTAAAAGCCATAACATATGAGTCCTTAGAGCCTTGGGGGAAGAGTCTCCGGGGAATTGCCCTGGAGGTTTTTTTGGGCCTGCTTGAATGGGGCTCTGGCACATCCGAGGGTTGCGGCGGTTTAGGGTTTAGGGTTGAGGGTTTAGGGGTTCTGCAGGCTTGGGTTTCTGTAGGCTTTTGGTTTTGGGGGCTGGATGCCATTTGTACATTTCAGGAGCTTGATGCGGGTGTTTTTGGTCTTACAAGGCAAATACTTTACTAACCCTTCAACCCTAAGCCCTAAACCGCATAAGCCCTTACAAGCATGGATTTCTGTGAGGTCAGGGTAGGAGGCCCGTTGGACATCGTTGTGAAGTCCCCCCCCCCCCTGCCCGCCCGAACCCGAATGCCCCCTAGTTCCTGTATAGTATACCCCAGGTATCCCGAAACCCAAGCCCTGAATCCTTTACACGCAATCTCTCTCTCTCTCTCTCTCCCGTTCTCTCTCCCCAAGTTCACCAAAGCATAAAAGGAACAGTCCCAAGCACGCAAGACACAGCAGACGCAGACCCAACAACAAAAACGAAGCAGAATGGCACAACTAGCGAAAGCCCAAACCCTAAAAACCCTAACCAAAGACCCCCAAAAACAACCTAACAGCCCTAAAATCTACACAAAACTTTACGCGCCGCTAGTACATATCCTAAAACAACTTAGGGGCTGAATAGGTAACCTTTAACTTTTTGGGCCTTATGTAATCCTACTATCATTGAGAAGTTAAGCCCTTTTTTGGGCTAGGGTACGTCTAAACCCTAAAACCCTAAACCCTAAAGCCTAAAAACCTAAAACCCTAACCCCTAAACCCTAAACCCTAAGGTTAGCCATTTTTGGGCACTCAGCCCCTAAAAGCAAAAAAGAAGCAGCCGGCCGAGGAGGCCCCGGCAAGGCCGGCCGAGGACGAAGTTCTGAAGGCGCCCCAGCCGGGAGCTCCTTTTAAGGGTTTTATAGGGTTTTTGGGTTTTTTTGGTGTTTTTTTTTTTTTTTTGTTTTTTTTTGGTGTTTTAAGGAGTTTAGGGTTTTGGGGGTTTCAGGGGTTTTAGGTTTTTTTTGGAGTTTGGGGTTTTGGTGTTTAGGGCTTTAGCGGTTTTTAGGGCTTAGGTGTTTTAGGGTTTTTAGGGTTTTTCGGTTTTTGGTGTTTAGGGGTTTAGGGGTGTAGAGTTTAGGGTTTAGGGTTTAGGGGGGTCTTAAGCCCAATAAGAGGACATGTAAGCTATGCCAAAGGCCTATCGAGCTTACGTATCATTAGCCTCCACTGTACTTCCCTTTTTTGGTTAACTAGCCTTAAGGTTAGGATCCGATGATCTGAATATAGATTCACCAAAAATACCCTAAACCCTAACCCTAA
>CAJNJA010007352.1:0-15939 GCA_905231915.1 Symbiodinium necroappetens
ATTTAAGTTACTGTAATAAGGAAACCATATTATTTACGATAGATCCCCATTATGGTAACTTAAACTATTTACTATAGGATCCCCATTATGATAACTTAAATTGTGTACTATAGATCCCCATTATGGTACCTTAAAGTAAGTCCCTAAACCCTAAACCCTAAACCCTAAACCCAGTGTTCCAAAGGCTGAGCCTGCTGCGCCTCTTTGCTGTTCTTCGCCTGGCTGGGGTGAGGCTACCAGGGTCTTAGTCAAGAAGGAAGGGTTTAGGGTTTAGGGTTTAGGGTTTAGGGTTTAGGATTTAGGGTTTAGGGTTTAGGGTTTAGGGTTTGGAGTTTAGCTTTCGGATGTCGAGGTTTTTTCGGGTTGAAGCTTCCGAGTTGACGGCTTCGGGGTTGAGTTATGTAGGTAAGGCCTAGGGGGTTTCGGGTGCCTTGTTGCTAGGGCGTGTTATGCAAGTCGGGGAAAGAAGGGTTTCGCAGCTCCCTGGCGGTGGATTCTAACAGATTTGGGGTAACGCCGCTTGGCTGCGACTTCATTGCAATACGGACTCACATCCCTCTCTGAAACGATTCTAGACTTACCGGCAGAAGGCAATCACAACAGACGCCATCAACGAGGGGCCGTAAGAATTACAAGTGAACTATAATCATATCCCTAAACCCTAAACCCTAAACCCTAAACCCTTGACCCTAAACCCTAAACCCTAAACCCTCAACCCTATGAGGCAACTGTGAGGGAACAAGATTCGCCTGTACTGGGGTCGGTGATGAGCGATCGGTAGACTGCAAGCAGAACTTGCTTTGGGGAGTTATTCGAAGCGGGCAGAGGTTAGAGTCCTGGGCCTGGGTCCAGGAGTCTAAGCTGTAAAGCATACGGTTTTGCGGCCTATATCCCCTTAAATCCTATACCCTAAACCCTAAAACTTAAAGTTTAGGGCTCGACCTTTGCTCTGAGAGCTGCTGCTGCCGCTTCTTGCACCGTTTCAACCCTTTGCTTTCCGTAAACCACTCGCCGCACGCCTGGTCATCCTCTTTTGGGGCACCGTAGGCTCAACAGAATTCGGGCTAAGTCGCTTAGTGCATCGCGTCGAGCGCGCCAGCGTTGGCAACGTTCATGGCACTGGCACCCCCTATCGTGACGGCCTCAATAACTAAAACAAGGCGTTGGGCCCATTCAGTGTACTCGCATTGGGACTCTGCTGGGATAGCATTCGTCCGATCCAAATGTTTCTCGCGTAAAATTATCAATAAAGAGTTACCACATGGACTCATACGGGTTGCACCAGGGGTGCAAGCCTGCCGGCCTTCCCCCGACATAGGGAGTTTAGGGTCCACGATTTGCGGGTTTGTAAACCCTCAAGCCCTAAACTGGGTTCTTGTTAAGGGATTTCGTTTAAGCTACCATCATGGGTAAATAAGCTAGTTTTCCTTAGTATAGTAACTTAAACTAAATCCCTTAACAGGGACCCCGGTAAACCTAACCTCGGATCCCTGGTCTCTAGACACAGAATCCCGCAAAACCCCAAAACAACCGCCTGGGTCGAGCTAAGCTCTAGCGATGGGTCCGCCAGCCTTTATGGAGGCCTTCCCAAGGAGCCTGCAGGAAAGTTACAAGGGCTTAAAAAGCATCAAACCTCACATGCAATCAAACATGCCGAGAGGCCTACTTGGAGGCCCGGGAAACTCAGTGAGTAGCTTATAAGTAGAGTTATAAGTACCCTAAATGGAGTTACCGCAAGGATACACTCATAACCGACTTACTAAGTCCCCTGGGCCTCTAAGTAAGGCTGTGACCCCCACAACCTTCACATAAGCGGACCTCATCACCCGAGTCGCTCTGCAGGCCTTGGTATCCCATTCTTGAGTCCTTCTGGTTCAGTGGTAGGGTTTACCTGGGCTGTATGGCCTTTGGGTCTGGGTTGGCAACTAAAGAACCACCCTAAACCCTAACTACCCACACCCTAAGCCTAAGCCCTAAGCCTGAAACCCCAGACCTGAAACCCCAAACCTGAAAGCCTAAACCCTAAACTCGAAACCTTAAACTCCTAAACCCTAAGCCCTAAGCCCTAAACTGATGAAACCTATAAACCTTAAACTCCTGAACCCTAAACCTTAAACTCCTAAACCCTCAACCCTAACCCTACAAGACTTGCAGCGGCCCAGGTTCTACAATCCGAAACGGTTTTTCGGATTTGGGCTTAAGGGCTTAGGGTATAGGGTTTAGGGTTTAGGGTTAAGGGTTTAGGGTTGAGGGTTGAGGGTTTAGGGTTTCGGATTTGGGTTTAAGGGTTAAGGGTTTAGGGTTTAGGGCTTAAGGGTCTAAGGGTATAAGGCTTTAGGGTTTAGGGTTTCGGATGTGAACTTAAGGGTTAGGGAGATTTGAAGTTCCTGGTTCGTTGTCTCTCTTACGAAGTTGAAAGCCTGCATCTCGAAACATTTGTAGATGGCCTAGGGCTGCACAAGGAAGCCGATGGAGATCAAACATCGACGATCTGGCAAGGTTCAGAATGAATCAAAGGTCTTGGTTCGCGGTTTCAGACTGAGGCGTTCGGGACTTCGGGTGTAGGGTTTTGGGGGTGTAGGGTTGAGGGTTTAGGGTGTGGGGTTAGGGTTTCAGGTTTAGGGTTTAGGGTTTTGGCCAAGCAAGCTTAGCTCGCGGCTGTCGGTCTCGAAATCGTCGACATACTTCTCCTTGCATAACACCGACTTAGGGTTCAGGGTGCCTAAACCCTAAACCCTAAATGCCCTAAACCCTAGCCTTCGGACCCCGCACCCTCTATTCAAAATGGAAGGCTTTTGCACCGTTGCAGCGACATGGAGCACATCGGTGTTGGGAAACTCCATCAAAGCTCGAACAGAAACCACGCATTCGTCTAGCATGAGACGTTAAGGGCCCATGCTATTCAGCACCTGAGAGTGGAGTCAAGTAAACGAGTCTCAATCCAAATCCGTGGGTAATAGTGGCTAGGTAGAACAACACCAAACCGCCCCGCCCAAAGCAAACAAAAAACACAAGAGCTGCGAAGCAAGGCACATACATAAAAGCCGTAAGCCCTAAACCCAACATAACCCACGCCCATCAATCGGGGAAGGTGACATTTCTAGCCCAGAACCCAGCAGCCCTCACGTAAACCCGTAAGCATCCCTGAACCGGAATATAGAGGCCATAGCCATCAGACGGTGGGTTTGGTGGAATTCATTTCATGTAAAGGGTACTGAGTATTCAAGTATATTCAGAGTCCTAGCTAGGCCCTAGACTAACCCTCAAACCAAAGCCCCCAACTTCGCATCGCCCGAGAAGCCTTGTAGAGCCCTCAGAGGAAGCAAACGACCCTAAACCCTAAACCCTAAACCCTAAACATCCCAAACCCTAAACTTTAGGGTTTAGGTCCTACCCTAAACCCTAAACCCTTAACCCTAAACCCTAACCCCGAAACCCTAAACCCTAAACCCACCTACTTCAAACTTTACCCCAGAACCCGGATCCTGCCCCGATACTAGACCCTGGACCCTGAACCCTAAAACCCCCAA
This sequence comes from Symbiodinium necroappetens, assembly GCA_905231915.1. Lineage (NCBI taxonomy): Eukaryota > Dinophyceae > Suessiales > Symbiodiniaceae > Symbiodinium > Symbiodinium necroappetens. The sequence continues at coordinate 3,531 of CAJNJA010007352.1, forward strand.
GACCTAAACCCTAAAGTTTAGTTTGGGATGTTTAGGGTTTAGGGCTTAGGGGTTAGGGTTTAGGGGTTTAGGGTTTAAGGGTTTGGGGGTTTAGGGTCACGGTTTAGGGCCTAAGCTCTAAACCAAACTCAATGCCGCGGCACGGGCCGCAAGCCGCGAATCAGCTCCACCGTCGCTTTCAGATGCTGCACCTCGACTTGGAGGCCCAGGGGACTTAGTAAGTCGGCAAAAAGTAGGGCTATAATTAGGGTATCTCCATTTAGGGTGCCTATAACTCTACTTATAACCTACTTACTAAGTCCCCTGGGCCTCTAAGTAAGGCTTTGAGCTAGAGGCTTGGGGTGCAACTTGCAGGATTCCTTAGAATAAAGTTTAGGGCTTAGGGTTTAGGGGATTTAGGGTCTTGGGTTTAGGGTCTTAGGGTTTAGGGCAGTTCCTGTGAGGGCTTAGGGTGCAGAGTTTTGGATTGGAGGCTTAGGCTTTCAACCTATAATGGCCCTCGTAGTTTGGGGGTTGCTGCGATAGAAGCCCACAGAATTTGATCCGCACAACTTTGAGTTCAGGATTTGATGGGCTTATAGCACATTGAAGCCATTAACTTAAACCTTGAAGTTCTCACCAGAGAGGAATTGGAAAGCTTGTTCTGAGGATGTGAGGTTCGGCTTCAAAACTTGGGTTCGGGCTTCGAAGGGGTTCAATGTTTGACTGCAGGACAAGGTTTCCTAAGCCCTGCGTTACGTGCTTCAAGGGTGTTACAAGGCTGCAAAGGGCAAATGATGGGGCCTGAATACTTCGACTGTGGCATTATATACCTATGTTCGGGAACCCTAAACCCTGAACCCTCAGGAATACTACTTCGAAGCATTCAAGGCCACGACGTTAGGAACCGCAGACCTTGCCGACTGAGACTCAAGCAAGTAGACTCCCGACCCCTTTACAGTCCCTGTAACTTTCTAGAACCCCTTATAGAACCCTTCACAACCCCTATAAACTTTCGAGAACCCGTATAGACCCCTTTGAAAGTCCTGTAAAGATTTCTGGAAATTTTAGAGACCCCTTTCAGGAACCTTCCTAGAAACCTTTTAGTCCAGCTCCAGGTCCCTTGATAGAATGCGGGGAAAGACGTCCTTCAGATCCCCATAGCCTTTTTAGAACCCTCAGAGACCCCTTGAAGGTCTCTATAGCCGTATAAAAACCCTTATAAAATCTCTCATAGACCCCAAGATCCGTTATAAAAACCCTTGTAAAAAAAACAACTTAAAACAAACCTTAATAGACCCCAAGATGCCTTATAAAACCCCCTATTAGAAACCTTTAGTAGACCCCAAAGAAGGTCGTTTCCTAGCCTTTGACAGAAGCCTTCGAAGGCCCGGTCGGAGTATCCGATAGGACAAGTGAATCAGGGTTCTGGACACGTATCCCCCCACATAGGAACCCTTCGAGCCCTATAGGTCCCTTAAAGGAACCCCTATAGATCCCTTAAAGGAACCTTTAAAGGAACCCCCGTAGATCCCTCAAAGGAACCCTTAAAGGAACCCCTATATATCCCTTACAAGATAGGAACCCTTAGAGGAGCCCTTGAAGGAACCCCCATAGATCCCTTAAAGGAGCTTCCGTAGATCCCTTAGAGGATCCCTTAAAGGAACCCACATAGATCACTCTGAGGCTCAAGCAATTAGGTTCGTCTCCTGCTCCCAGAGCTTGGTGTCCTTTGCTCGTTTAGGGTTTAGGGTCTAGGTCCAGTTTAGGGTTTAGGTTCAGTTTAGGGTTTAGGGTTTAGGGTTCAGGTCTAGTTTAGGGTGTAGGGTTTAGGGTTTAGGTCCAGTTTAGGGTTTAGGTGTTTAGGGTTTAGGGTTTAGGGTTTAGGGTTCAGGTCCAGTTTAGGGTGTAGGGTTTAGGGTTTAGGTCCAGTTTAGGGTTTAGGGTTTAGGGCTCAGGTCCAGTTTAGGGTGTAGGGTTTAGGGTTTAGGTCCAGTTTGGGGTTTAGGGTTTAGGTCCAGTTAAGGGTGCAGGGTTTAGGGTTTAGGTCCAGTTTAGGGTTTAGGGTTTAGGTCCAGTTTAGGCTTTAGGGTTTAGTTGCACAACCCTAAACCCTGAACCTTAAGACACAATAAGATCCGATGTCATCGTACGTGAGGCTTTTATTACCACCGTCCGCCCAATAATAGCCGAAAGTGTGCACTCGCATTCCAAAAGAGCTGTGCGCTCAGCGGAGTACACCTTACCCTAAGGGTCCAAAGGACCCAATAATTAGGTTAGGTACGTAGGTTTCGGATACTAAGTTATATAGGTTAGTATTTCGGAGAGTATATGATGATTAGGCAGTTGGACCCTTAAGGTTCCCTCATGTAGCCCTAAACCCTAAACCCTAAACCCTAAACAGAACTGGCTCTGCACCCATGGCTCGGCAAATGGCCTCCCTTACTTAGACTGGCCTTGGGGGGGCATTGGGTTTAGGGTTTAGGGTTTGGGGTTTAGGGTTTAGGGTATAGGGTTTAGGGTTTACGCCTTGGGGGTTAGTAGTACCCCATAATTACACAAGGGACCCTAAGGGCGATAGTACGAGTATTACCAACTACTCGGCCCCTACAATAGCCCTCTTTGGCTGTGTTCTTCATGGAGTGCAGCTTGGCATTTCGGCGCCCTAAACTACCCGAACCCGCAACCGCGCCCTGTACTTCACCCTTAACCCTTAAACTCGAACCCCCGGCCCTTGAAACCTCCTCCACCTTATCCTTCACCCTACCTTAACCTCCCCAAACCTACATTTTTTCATGAGGCCCCCTAGGAATGCTGTAGTATTGCTTACAATAAGAACCTACCAAAAAATGGCAGGCCAGGGTCGCTTAAGGTAAGCTCTAGCCGCTGGTATTGCCGACTTTAAACCCCTTCGAAAAACTCCGTTGGACGACTCCCGACTCCCCGAAACCAAAAGCCCCTGAGTCGTCTGCAAGCACAGGAGTAGTATAGTGGCCTCATAGAAGAACTCGAGCAGAGATTTGGTGCACTTTAAGCTAAACTTAGAGGGTTTTGGCTGCAATTTAAACTAAACTTGTCTATATGAGGACTCTGTGAGGAAAAAACCTACACCCTAAACCCTAAATGTCTAGTTCTTCCGACCCCTGCATGAAGCCGTCTTCTGAAGCAAGACTAAGTCCCTAGCAGCTCCCCAATGGGCGATGTGCGCCTGAGTCAGGGACGCGTTTAGGGTTTAGGGTTTAGGAGTTTAGGGTTTGGGGTTTAGCGCTTAGGGCTTTGGGTTTAGGGTTTAGGGTTTTCCCAGCGGGTTCACTAACGGGGATGGTTTGGAATCTTTTTTTCGGGATTTCGTGTTTTTGTTTCAGGGGGAAAAACAAGGTTTTAGAAGGGTTAAGTTGAGATTTTTTAGAGTGTTGCTGGAGTCATTCATGTTTATGCAGTGTTATGTTATGTTATGTTATGTTGCTAGGTAGTGCCTGTTCTGGTCTGTAAAGCTGTGATATGCTATCCAATGCCATGCTCTGCTATGCCTTGCTATGCCCTGGTATGTGATGCTATGTGAGGTGATGCGATGCAATGTGATATGGTGTGATGCATGTGTGTGCCAAGTTTTGGAAAAGAGCTCATGGCCAGCCGCAGTGCTAGCATTTTGAGTTCGTCAGCTCGGAGACAGTGTCTGAGCTGTGGACTCAGATGTACCGAGAATGGTACTTCTCACTGGAGAACCGCTTGGCCAGAGGCGGTCGCTGAAAAAGAAGGGCGGTCATGAACGTCATCATCCCCCCCACGCCCCCACCCCCCGCCCAAACAAAACAGCAAAGCCAACAAAAAAGCTAGAAATCCCTCGCGCAGGCTAGGCCAAACCACAAAAGCCAGAAAACAGTGCGCAAAACGGGCTTAGCCGGTCTTGCGCTGTTTTGCTCGTGGCACCACCAAACAGAAAGCAAGCATGTCATGTAGATGCAGTTGCAAAAGGCTAGAAATCCCTCGCGCAGGCTAGGTTTCGAAGCAAGCAGGCCGGAAGCGGCAATTAGCTGCAAGCAGAGAAGTGGGTTAATTTGGCGGGGAAATCGTCCCCGTTACCGGACCCGCTTGCAGGTTTTTGGGTCTAAGGTTTAGGGTTGAGGGGCCTCTTGTGTTGGCTTTCTGTGCAGAGTCTCATAGAGGGGCCTTGTCAGTTGCAATCGGCCCTTGGCAGGGTTCCTGTGGAGGATTCCGATAACCATAGCGCCTTAGGGGCCTTGGCAATCGGAATATAGTTGGGGATATGTTGTATATTGTGTTGCTGATGATGCGTCAGGCCCCTGTCTTTCTTGAAAGAAAGAAAGAAAGAAAGAAAAAAAAAGAAAGAAAGAAAGAAAGAAAGAGAGAGAGAAAGAGAGGGACTTGCTCTACTACACCCGAAGCTTCAAGGATAAGCAGGCGTAAGAAGTGGAGTCATCAGCTAGGTAGCTACAAGCACAAATACCCGGGTTTAGGGTTTAGGGATCAGCCAGGTATCCACAAGTCTCAACACCCGAAGCGCACTGAACGTACGTATTTTTTTCTTGCTAAGCCCTCGGGTGCTTGAAACAGGCGGTCTTGCAATCCCAAAACCCTAAATAAACGCAAAACCTAAACCCTAAACCCTACACCCAAAACCCTACACCCAAAACCCTAAACCCAAAACCCTACACCCAAAACCCTAAACCCGTAAACCCTGGAGATACCACCACTAACCCTTGCCGCTCCCCCATCAAATCATCTAAACCCTAGACTCCTTCAGCTCTAGGAGCTTGAAAAAAGATGGTGCCTATTCCTAAACCACAAGGTCGAAGCGTCCGCAAAGCCTAAAGTAGGGTTTAGGGTTTAGGGTTCAGGGTTTAGGCTTCAGGGTTTAGGGTTTAGGAAAAGAGGGTTAAGAGAGAAAAGGAGGGTGTGTATGATTTTGGGCTTTAGATACCAACGAGAGCCAGTTTGGGAGCTTCTGAATATATGGGAGCCTGAGGCAGCCTGAGGCACACGCACAATAGCTAGGGTTTGGAGTTTAGGGCCTAGGACCTAGGACGAAGAAAACCCCCTGAGCACTGAACCCTAAAACCCCTTAAACCCTAAACCCTGAACCCTAAACCCTAAACCCCCAAACGAGGACCTTGTTGTTCAGCAACCATCCCTCTTGCTTTGCATTGATGGTGATGGGCAAAAAACCACTGAGCAGTGGGGATGTAGGGTGCGGGGTTTAGGGTTTAAGTTTAGGGCTAAACCCTAAAAACCCCTAATCCCTATCGACCCTAAACCCTAAAAAACCCCTAAACCCTATAGACCCTAAACCCTAAAATCCCCTAGACCCTAAAGACCCTAAACCCAAAGAACCCTAAACCCCCAGACCCTATACCCTAAACCCAAAACCCTAAACAACCCTAAACCCTAACCCTAAAAAACCCCTAAACCCTACATGCTCTAAACCCTAAAAACCCCTAAACCCCTAAACCCTATACCCGATACCCTAAACCCTAAGAAACCCCCAAACCCTACATCCTAAACCCGAAAAACCCCTATACCCTATACCCTAAACCCGAAAAAACCTGTAAACCCGAAACCCTATAAACCCTATACCCTGTATACCCTATAAGACCCTAAACCCTATCGACCCTAAGCCCTAAAAACCACTAAACCCTATATCCTAAACCCTAACCCTTTACCCTATACCCGATGCCCTATGCCCTAAGCCCTAAAAACCCCTAAACCTTAAACACCCAAAAAAACCCTAAACCCAATGCCCTATACCCTACATACCCTACTGTAAGGATCCTCAAAACCCTACCTGTGACCCCAAACCCTACACAATAGTAGGTTATGACCCGTTAGAACGGTAGGTTGTTGGATTCCCAGGTATAGACCCTAAACCCTATTGACCCTAAACCCTATATCCCTATACCCTAAACCCTAAAACCCCTATAGCCCTATATCCCTGAAGACCCTACGCCCTTAAAACCCCTAAACCCCATACCCTATAGACCCTAAACCCAAAAACCTAAACCCTGAATCCCCTATACCCTAAACCCCAAAAAACCCTATACCCTGGAGACCCTAAGCCCTTAAAACCCCCCCAAAAAAAATACCTATATCCCTAAACCCTAAACCCTATACCCTATAGACCCTAAAACCCTCCCCTAAAAAACCCCTATCTCCCTGAAGGGTTCGAACCCCGAGGATCTCCCCGAACCCCGCGTCGGCTGAGAGCCCCGGCCTGTGGAAACAGCTGCCGGGCATGCTGCATGATCTGGGCTTTTGGGGGGTTTTGGGGTTTAGGGTTTAGGGGGTTTTAGGGTTTTGGGGCTAAGGGTTTACGGTTTAGGGGTTTGGGGGTTCTAGGGTTTTGCGGTTTTGGGGTTGGGTTTAGGGATCTGCGTTTCGGGTTTTGGGGTTTAAGGGTTTGGGGGTTAGGGTATGCGTTTAGCATTTTGGTTTTATGGTTTAGGGTTTTTGGGTTTTGGGGTTTTGGGGTTTTAGGCTTTTGGGGTTTGGGGCTTGGGATGTAAAACCTAGGATTTAGGATGTTGCGTTTAGGGATTTTAGGCCTCTGCGGTGGAGAGAAAGCAAGCCTCACGCCTTGAAGAATTAGGGATGTAATGAGTAGGCTATGATTGGAGCGAGAGCTTAAGACATCGACGAAAGCGTCTCCACTGTTGGCTCCTCATGCTCTGGCCGGTCCTCTGTGTCGGGGTCCTCCGACAACACGGCGAGGGCCACAGACTCCATTGAGCATTGCTTTGTAGTATGGCGAAGGTCCGTCTGGTGGCTTTCTCTTATAGTAAACCCCAAAAAGTTGGAAACCGGATTAAGGACAAATAGTGCTGGGATTCCTTATACATTACTCTTAAGGATTGAGGATATAGGGTTTCCAACTGTTGAGCTTCTACTGAATATGTAGAAGAAGTGTGGAGGCGAGTTTGCGCCAGCCTCTTATCTGCTGCCAACAAGTTTCGCCGGAAGGGGCGGCCAAAAGCCCAGCTGGTGAAAGATCCCTGTCAGGCTGCAACCGCTTTAGGGCTTAGGGCCCTAAACCCTAAACCCGGGCTTAGGATTTGGGGCCTAGGGTTTAGGGTTTAGGGTTCTAATTTAGGGCTTAGGATTTAATGCCTAGGGTTTAGGGTTTAGGGTTCTAATTTAGCTCTTAGGATTTAGGGCTTAGGGTCATGTTGCCGGTCTTTGCCGTGATCCGGCAGGGGAAACCCCAAGTCTGGTGGTAGGGTGGTGGGTTCCGCAACTCATCCGCGACAAAAAATATACCCCCTAAGGGTCCAAGTAGGGGTTTAGGGTGTTTTTTTATGTGCACTGGGGTTTAGGGTTTAGGGTTGAGGGTGTAGGGTTTAGGGTTTAGGGTTGAGGGTTTAGGGTTGAGGGTTTAGGGTGACCTAGTAATCATAGACTCTTCTAACTACTAGCCTACAAAAATACTATATGTAACTCAAGTACATGATTAGTAGGTCCTTCCTTTGGACCCTTAGGGTACCCCTAAACCCTGAACCCTAAAGCCTAAACCTTCAAGCCTAAACCAAACCCCTCTACTCAACCCTCATATAACCCTTATAGCCACCCTTTCAAGGAACCCATAAAGCAAACCTAGCATATCACCCTAAACCCTAAACTCTAAACCCTAAACCCTCAACCCTATCTCTTATTGCCTTGGCATCCCAAGCTTTCATGATTGACTCGCGAGCTGGAAGGCTGCCCTCCACATGCCACCCCCCCCCCCCGCCCCGGGGAAACTTTAAACCAGGGGTTTAGGGTTTAGGGTTAAATCAAAGGAACCCCAGAAGCACACGGAGCCGGACTTCAACAAATATAATGGGCTCTGAGGGGGGTGGGGGGGGGGGTAGATCATCATGCTCATCAAACCCTAAACCCCAAACCCTAAACACCAAACCCTGAACACTAAACTCTCATGCTCATCAAACCCTAAACCCGAAAACCCTAAACACTAAACCCATGATGCTCATCCTCGGGGCTCTAGCTGATCACTTGCACCACTGGCGCATCATAATCATCACCTTCACCGCTGTCGTCGATGTCGCCACTACCATCATGCCAGCAACACCAACACCAAGAGCATGTAAGTACAGAAGAAGTAGAACAACACCGAAACTCTGTTTGAATTGTTCATGCCCCTGTGGGTATGCTTGCCCCCAAACCCGGCGACACTGTTCCAACTTCTCAAAAGACCCTACGGAAGACTGAGTTCCGGGCGAACTTAAACGTAGGGTTGACATCGAAGTAGTCCTAAATTTCAGCGCTTGCTAGAACTCGACATCATATCTGGGGCCGATCGTCGACAGTCGGCTTCTGTAGGGCTTAGAGATTAGAGCTTTTAAGTTTAGAGGTTAGGGTTTAGGCTTTAGGGCTTAAAAGTTTAAGGGGTCTAGGGTTTAGGGCTTAGAGATTAGAGCTTTTAAGTTTAGAGTTTAGGGTTTAGGGTTTAGAAAGTTAAGGGGTTTAGGATTTAGGGCTTAAAGGGCTTAGGGTTATGGCTTAGCAAGCATCCCCAACAATACTGCTGAAGATGCAGACGTCGAGATTCTGAATTCCTAGTCATACCGCCCGGAACGGCAAAAGTAGTTGCCGAAACCCTAAACCCTCAAAGGCAGTTACCTAAACCCTACACCCTATAGTTCAGGACAGGTGGGGCTTAAAAGTTCGGGCGACCTCGAAGACGGGGCCCGTAAGACTTGAAATAGGCTGCCATTGTGGCAGAACCCAAAAAAGGAACTAGAATGGAAGGGAATAGTATAGCTGATTCTCTGGGCTTCCAACATGGGGGTTTGAGGTTCTAGGGTATGAGGACCTTAGGCACCACTTTGCTGCCGACATCGCAACGACTCGAAAAGTTAATTACGAAATAATGCCCAATGACTCCGCAAGCAAGATCCCGAAACCCATAAAACCCTGGCAAAACAGGCATACATTTCGTAGAAGTTGGGAGAAATTCGCTAGCTGCGTTTACTACATATTCACTCCTAGGTCCTTAAGCCCCTGAGCCCTGAGCTCCCAGGGTCCTGAAACCTTGCATCCTTAACCACCACATCGCTGACTACGAACCCTGAAGCCTACCAGTGGCCTTAGTTTAAATAGGGATTTTTGGTGCATGTATGTATCTATATATATATATAGATACATAGATACATAGATACATACATACATACATACATACATACATACATACATATTATATCTTGAAAGGGCAACAAAGGAATACAGACTTTTGGCGTGTGTGTGTGTATATATATATATATAATGTGTTAAAGCGCAACGAAGGAGCAACCAAAACCCCTCAAACTCAACCCCCTTAGAAAATCCCAAACTCAAAAGCCCTCTGGCCCGAACCCCAACAGCAACCCGATGTTCCCTAAAAAGGGTTTTACAGCACTCGTAGAGTACCTTTGGAGGGTTTAGGGTTTTGGGTTTACAATTTCTTGGAACAAGAACCCGATTGCCGCGGGCCGGTCCTTCTGGCATTTGAACAGGCGCTGCTGGCAGTTCTCCACCACCCTTGGTGTGTTTAGGCTGTTGGTGTTTCATTTGGGGTTTAGGGTCTAGGGCAATGGCTGGAACTATATCTTTGGGAAAACTGTCTAAAGATTGGGCTGTTCAACTGCAACTGCCATGCTTCAAGGCAAACGTTTCGAAGATTTTTTAGGTGGTTTAGGGTTTCGTGTTTAGGGTTCAGGGCTTAGGGTTTAAGGCTGAGGGTTTCGAGTTTACGGTTTCGGGCTTCGGGTTTTGGCTTTGGGGGTTTAGGGTTTAAGGTTTCGGGGGTAGGATTTAGGGTTAGCTTAAGGAGGGTGTTGAGGTTCAGGGCTTGAGACTTCAGCGCTTCCAGCTCGCGGGAGCAATGCCTCCTAATGACCTTGCACCTCACGCCTCACTTTACTATGCCTCAGCCCTAAAGCACCTTAAACTTTACCCTACACCCTAATAAAATCCGAGAAAAAGCCCAACAAAACGCTTAACCCAAACCCTACTGCAATCATTAAGGCGCCTAAACCCCAAAGCCAACAAAAACCCTACAGACCCTGAGATCCCTATGGCGGGGTTTAGGGTTGAGGGTTTGCGGCTTAGGGCTTGAGGGTTTAGGGTAGGGTTTAAGGTTTAGGGCTAACCCCGCAAAAAGCGGCAAAGCCTGCGATACCTCACCGCCCTGGGGTTTCCCTCAGCTGCTCGGGCTTGTTAGGGGCTTAATGAAGGGTTTTAGGGTTTAGGGTGTTTGACATACAACTTTGGCTAGAATTACGAGGGGACAAAGGGGACGCAAAGGCGTACTAGTTCGTATTGTTGCAACCCTAGAGTTAGGATTTGGGTTTTCGGGTTCAGGACTTAGTTTCAGGGGTTTCAGGGCTTGTGAAGCGAAAGGCTAGAAAGCAGACCCGAAGCATCAAACCTCAAATCTTAATCGCGCTGATGATACTGTGAATCAGAATAGACAGCTTGAGGCTTCATGGACTACCAGCTTTTGAGGATCGCCGATACACGCGACCCGAAGCTTGTGGATCAGAACTATCCACGCGTCCGGATCGAAGCCACACTCCTACATCGCCTTCTTCACCAACTGAAGGAACTGAGCCGAACTCCCAATTCCCCGCCTGCGCAACCACCTCCGCCCTGCTGTCCGGCAACGGAATCGTGGAAATCACCTTTGGGGACTCCGTGCGCATAGGCATAGAATGCCCGCAGGGAAGATGCAGTCATCACACCAGCTCTGGGCTGGGTGCAAAGGCTTCTGCCCTTTCGGCCCCCCATGAGCTCAGACCTTTGTTTGAGGACTCCTTTGGAGTCCTCAAAGCGCTGACCTGGGTCTCACCCAGGATCTGCCGGTGCATGGGCAGGTAGCAGCACCGAGTCTGCACACGACAAGCCGCAATGGCCGCATTCAAGAAATTCTTGAGCCACATATCAGGGCGCGTGTCATCTTGGCTGCTGCGGCCATGCTGACCCCGAAACCCTGAACCCCACAACCCTGAACCTTAAACCCTAGACCCTAAGCCCAAACCTTTAACCCTTAAAAGCCTAGACCCTGACGCTCCCTAAACAGCCCCAAACCCTTAAAGGAACCCTTAAATGAACCTCAAGGGTTCAAGGGTTCAGGGTCTAGGGCCCAGGTCCTTGTAGACCCCTCAAAAGGAACCTAAACTAAACCCGTTTGAAGTTTGGGGTTTTAGGGTTTAGAGGAACCTAAAGGCCCTAAAAAATCTTCTTCGAAGGCCCTAAGCTGAGAACAGAGAAACCGAGGGCCCGGACATGGAGAGGCGATATGCCTGCGGGTTGGCAGAGTCGGTCTGAAATTGGGGCGGGAGGGCGTTTGCTTGGGTTTGTCTTAAGGGGAGTTGAGGACGTGGGGTGGATTGTAAGGTTTTGGGGTCTATAGGGCTTTCGGGCTGTAGGGCTTTCGGGCGGTAGGGCTTCGGCCTCATCCGGATTTCGAGTTCGGCAAAGGCTTTGGCCTCAACGCATCAGCGACTCAAGGCTTTGACATGTATCGTAGACGGTCTTAGAGTTCTATCAGGATGCATATTATCATCCCCAGTTGTTAAGAGAGGATCGTCTTTTGATGAGGGGTCTACATGAAGGTTTGCTTTGGCTCTCCAAGAGCTTGGCGCCCCAATAGGCTGCAGGCTGTCCAAAGCCTCGATTCTAAACCCCAAAACTCGAAACCCTGCAAATCCTCGGGTTTAGGGTTTAGGGTTAATCCCCAAACTCGAAGCCCCAAACTCCAGGCCGTCTTTGTGAAGCCCGAGTTCGTGCTAAAAGGCTGAGAGTTGTGTTTTTGAGGGGGGGGGGGGTCTTGCGATTCGGGACAGAGGGTCCAGATATACTACCGTTATGGAACCAGGTCCTAAAAGACCATTCCTTCTTTATGGTTCCGGGGGCCTAATTCCAAAAAAAATACTAGTTGTATGGACCCTCTTCGTTCACTACTCTGGCGCTTTTTTTTGTAGGACCCCCTTCTTCCCGAAACTCCCCAAAAAATCGTAGAAGAAGACGCCCGAATCCTCCAGAAAAGGGTCCAGGGTTCGGGGCTTCTAGCGGTTGGGGCTTCAGATCGCCGTCAGTGCTATGGGGGTTGCTCAGGTCATAGGGGCTTAAGGTTTAGGGTTTTTTGGGTTTTGGGTTTAGGGTTTTTAGGGTGCTCAGGGTTTAGGGCTTTTTTAGGGTTTAGGGCTTTTAGGGTTTAGTGTTTTAAGGGCTTTGGACTTATCAGTTTCGGTTCAGGGGACTTAGTCATTGTGGACAAAAGCAAGGTACCTGTAAGTACATCATCCCGTATACCTCCCCAAATACTATAGTTGTAACCCTCCTTCCTAGGCCCCCTAAACCCTAAGCACGAAGTTCCAAAAGCGTGGGAGCTTTGCGTGTTCGGAAAGAGCGGTTTAGGGCTTACGGTTTAGATTTTGGG
>CAJNJA010007353.1:0-15266 GCA_905231915.1 Symbiodinium necroappetens
ATAAACCCTGCACTGAGCTGGAACTCGATGCCCTAAAAACCAAGTTTCACCCGACAAAACCGATTTGCCTCGATAGCCAGCCAGGTAAAGGTGCCAATGGACCTGATCGCATTCCGGGATTGCGATTTCAGGGCTTAGAACTTAGCGTCTAGGGCTTTGGGTTTAAGGTCTCCCCGGTCAGGGCTTTGGGTGGTACGGTGGATGATATAAATCCTGCATTACCCATACTATGGAATATGCCATAATTCCGATAGTTTAGGGTCCTTAAGGTTTTATATCATCCACCGTAGGACTTACGAGTTATGCTTGCTGCGGAATACAGACACGTCCGGCCAACGAAAGAACCCAAACAACCCTAAACGCTAGACCGCCAGACCCTGAGCCCTGAACCCAAACTGCCCCAAGTGCAAGGAGATGACCAGCACCCTGAGCATCCCTGAGCAACAGTGTAACAACATCCGAAACTGTGTGAAAGAGACCCCTTCCAACTTTCAAGCCCGAACTTGTATGGATTTAGAGTTACTTTGGGTTGATGGTTTAGGGTTTAGGGTTTACGTTTAGGGCCTAGCCTGCGCGGACACCTTAAACCACCGGTTCGGCAGAGACTTTGAGCTCAATCACCCCAACCCAACCCCTCGGCGCAGAACCCTCAAGACCTCAAGACCTTAAGCTGGGTTTAGGGTTTAGGGTTTAGGCCACATTTCGTTGTAAGCCACACCAGCCTCCGAACGTCAGCCACACAAATAGATTGGTCCGAAGTGATTAACGACAAGAACATGCAAAGGACTCTGCGCTGTTCGTCAAACCATCTTATCCCATAACGGAACAACAACCGCGGAAGGCTTCACCCGCTTCGCAAGAGACGGCTGCGAGGATTGGTCGGCAGTGGTCAATCAGGCAACCATAATGCGATCCTTCTGGCAACACTCTCTGCTCGCGGTAAACCCACTAAGTGCCTTGAACCCTCGACCGAAGGACCTGAGGTGGTGTAAGCCATTGACTGCAGGGCACACAATGCCGTGATGCTTCAACACATGCCTGGAGACCTTAAGCCGTAAACTCAAAACCGGAAGCTCCTGCAGCCTGATCCATAAACTTGCAACCTAATCGCTAAACCCAGCCTCAAGCCCTTCGAACTTTGCTTAAACTTAGAAGGAGGTGCTGCGCAGGCTAAGGCTGCTGGTTTAAGGACTTCGAGTTTGGAAGGCCGGCATACCTGTCATTGATATACAGCTTTCTATCACCCTGTATCCCACATGGACGAGCATCGAGAGCACTGGCAAGGCAGAGACAGAGGAAACTTCCGATCAGAAGGCTCTGAATCGAGGGAAGGAAGGGGCATGCACTTTGCCAAAGTGGACGAACATTCGGATCGTGCTGTGTTTCGGTTAAGAGTCTCATCCAGACCTGCTTCAAGAACATCGTGGCTGCAGCTGGAACTGCCGTTCTGGAATCTGAGCGACCCGGTGCCAGCATGTCTGGCTGCCAGAAGACGCTATATTCTCAGACTCTCATCCATGGATATTCGAAGCCCAACTGCCTGCCCACGGTCCTGGCACCGCGGCAGTGATTCCAGACGAAGATGCCAGCTTGCGAAGCCGTGACAAGCTGCCAGCAGCAGAACCAACTCCTCAAAGCCTAAACCAATTTCTTCTAGACTGCTGAGCACAATCCAAAAGCACCTAAGACCCCCCAAAACCCCGCCCTCCTGGTATGGAAACCCCCTTATGAGACCTCCCTTAACCTACCAAAACCTATTTTTTGTAGGGTCCCTGAAAGTTCCATATCAGGGTTCTTAGTAAGGACCTACAGATATATAAGGTATATAGGGTCTAGCAAGCCCTAAGCCCTAGCAATCCTGAAGCCAGGCAAATAGGAAGTGAAATTAGGAAACTCCCGACGACAAGGCCAGCCTCTGCGGGCGGAGGCAGCGGAGGAGACTCTTCCAGCACCTCTTTGGTTGAGGTTTAGGGGTTGGGGTTTAGGGCCTAAGGCTCAGACGGTATAAAGCTTCGGGCTTGGGGTGTAGGGTTTACGGGTTTAGGGCGTAAGCTTAGTTCAAGGTGTGTATACACTGTGTGTGTGTGTGTGCGCGCGCGTGGGTGGGTGTGTGTGTGTGTGTGTTTTGAATTGGGGCGCACCCAGGACCCATTAATCGCGCGCTTGTGTCAACAAGCCATCCCGCCCCAACCGGTGAACAACTGCACTGAGCACAGAGTAAGCCGTCAATGCCGGTAGCAGGACCCTATGTAAACCCTAAACCAGAGAGCCATCATAAAGGCTCTGATTCAGCCCGCCAAAGAACCTTCAGGGCCTATCCTCGATCGGAAATCCTGAAAGGACCTAGACGCACGTTTCCTCTGGCGACGGTTTTGCTAGGACTGTTTCGGTTTTCCTAACCCTAAACCCTAAACACCCCACCCTAAACCCTAAACCCTGAACCCTAAACTCTACACCCCTAACAAAATCTCCACCACGGGGCCTCTGTAGGTCGAGGAGAAGGGAGCCTCGCCTGGCGCGGACCGAAGTTTCTCAAAGAGCGGCTTCAGGATTTAATTAGGGTTTAGGATATCTAATAAGGGTTTAGGATATTTGATTAGGATGGTTGATTTGAGGATGAAAGGTTGAAAGTCCAGGGTCTAGGGATGTGGATTTAGGGTTTCGTGCCGTGTGATTTATTGTTCTAGATGTTTCTTCACGCAGTTATTCGTGTAATAATTTTGAATTGCCAAAAGCATATTAAAATAATAATTCCTAACATAGAAGCCCGGCATTCTCCTATATAGGTACTTAAGAATCCCCTAAAGGGGCGCTAAACCCTGAACCTTCAAAGAACCCTTAGAGGAAGCCATAGCTTATAAAGCTCAATTCTTGCATGCACCTCGGCCACCCGGGGAGCAGAGACGGGAGCCTGGCACGAGGTTCTGTAGGGTTTAGGGTTTGCCTACAGATTCCATCGTAGTTCCTTCTTTTGGTGTATTTAAGTCCGACCAGAATCGAGACAAAAGGTAAGGCCCAGGAAAACGTGGGACGTAGTAAGTGGGTTATATGTTGGGACATAAGTACCATGGTTGGGTTATCCTACTAGTTACGCTTACTACTAACAACCCCGACTGCAAAACGACTTACGTCCTCTGTGAAAGTAAGGGTCATGGTTCAAAGAGCTCGAAGGCCTCCAGAAAACTGTTGAGTTTGATAATTGAGTCTGATTGCACAACCCTCATATACGTAATCGTATACTTCACGTAGATTTGTTCCCATGGAACATCAAAGGCCCACAGTGGCACTGCAAACGATTGCTGCGACTTTTCAACCGAACGAGATCCTCTTTCTCAAAGCCATAAAACTCGATACAGCGGTTTCGAACACCAGAAGCCCTAAACCACGAACTGATATAGTAACCATTTTATGGAAGCCTTGAAGGAACTCGTACGTAAAGTAACCTCAAAAGGATCCATCCACGATTCTCAGAACCCTCCTCATGCCATCAGCGAGCGACGGTGTAGCATTTCGGGTTTGGGTTTGGGGCTAAGGGAGTTTATAGGGTTTACGGTTGAGTGTTCAGGATAAGTTTGGGGTTAGGGTCGACGGTGCAGGATTTATGCCTGAAAGTTTGCTACACAAGGTTCGGGAAGTACGGATGAACTAAAGGCTCATGGGACGTAGTTAATTAAAAAAAGTAAAGTTAATGAGGTTACATTTACGGATAGCCCTGCTTAGGTCACTTATAACCCCAAGTATCACCCTTGCTTGCGAAGTCCCTTGAGCCCTTCAGTAGGATTGACTTCGTAGGTTTGATGGCTCAGTGTCTCCCCAAGGGTGGAAGTACCTAATAATCATATACTCTCCCAAATGCTAACCCACATAACTACTATCCTAAACTTAAGTATATACATTATTATTGGGTCCTTTGGACCCTTGGGGGTCTTGAGTGCTTTGCGTTTGACGTTTGATGCGGCCTCGCCCCACACAGGCCCGCTACAGCCCAGTTGTTGCTCCTTGTTGTTTCATGCACTCATCGAGGACTTCACAACTTAGAAACGTGCTTTGAATAATTATACATATATTCGTATACATATATATATATACACATGTGTTCAACTTATAAAAAATTTCATTTATGGATCGTTATATTTGTGTTTGTGTTTATAGTCATTATAGTCAGGTTCATACCTGTATTTATCATCATGTTTATAGAAAGATGTGTATAAATAGATAAATAAATAAATAAATAACTCTATATATATATATATACATATCTGTTTTTTGTATATATACATACACAGACACACACACATATATATATATATATGTATGTGCTAATGATGGGAACCGTAGGGAAAAAGGAATACTATGTGTAGTTTTTTTCAGGCCACTACCCAGACCCCTGCGAGGATCCGAAAAGTAGGTTCCTGTACTGTACCCTTTGTGGTAGATCCAGGTTCGGAAACCATCAACCTTGGGTACTGCCCCCATACAGTAACAGCCTATAATAGGGCTACTATTAAGGGCCTTAGATATCCATATTCTGAATATTATGACTCAGCTGTTACTGAGTGGGGGCAGTGTCCAACATCAACCCTTAAGGCCCGAAGGTCTAAACCCCAAGCCCCAGACCATAATCCCAGCTTCAGCGAGCCTCCCGGGGACCTCTGGGTACAGTGCTTGGAGGCCCAGGGCACTTAGTAAGCAGGTTCTATAAGCGCCCGAAGTAAAGTTACCCCAATTCGAACCCTAGTTCTAATAACCACTTACTAAATCGCCTGGGCCCCTAAACAGGTACTGAAGCAAGGAACCCCTTGCAGGAACCTCCTTAAGTCCTCTTTTGAGTCCCCTGAGCCCCTATGTACAAACGACAAAGACGTCGGCAGGAAGACGGGTTCGACTCTGCGACTCTCCGTGGAGGGCTCCTGCGACTGCTGGTTAGGGCTTGGGATTTCAGGAATTAGGGGTGGTCTTCAGGGTTTAGGGTTTGGGTTTAGGGTTTCCTGATGTTTTCAAGCTCAAGTTGCAAAGACTAACGCAACTTGTTTCGGTATCTTCGTACCACGACCTTGGGCACAGGTCCGATGCAGCAAAGTGATTGTCAACATGCGACTCTTCGTGGCATGTGACAGGAAAGGTCTCTCAGCTTCCACTTGTCCCTAAACCCTAAACCCTAGAACCCTAACGCCCTAAACCCTAAACCCTAAAACCCAAAAAAACCCTACGCCCATTTCCCCGACCCTGCATTTGTCCGATGGAGCCGCTGACGACGCACAAAAAGGGTTTAGGGTTTAAGGTCAGAACAACTAGTAGTGACAGTCTGTCTCCATACTTGTAGCTCGTACGAGTCTGTAATTGACCATTACGACCCATATACCATGCGTCTGGGTATCGACAAGAAACCCATAGTTTGGAACAAGATCCCAGTGCCACTGCTTCAGTGCGAGCATTCTGAATCTGTTGGGGCCCCTGTTTGTTGTTTGTTCCGGGCTTCTACATTGCCACGGAACAATGCGGTAACCTGAAGCCCAAAACCCCAAAACGATGGAACACCCCAAACCCTGAGGCCCTGAACCGGGTCTGGGGGTCTCTTAGAATAAGGTATACGTTGTAGACCCAAAACGCCCAAAAGACGAAACAACCGACCCTTTCCCCAGAATCCTATATGCTAAAACCCGAAATGGAAAAACTACAGCCCGGATTTGCACCCACCAGCTCTGTTGTAGGCCCCTAGCTGTAAGAACCTTACACCTCATATACCTTTGCAACATGTACGCCCCATGTTCACCCTGAGTTGGGCCTGCGAGTCATCATTGAAAAGGATAGAATCGAGCTGCGCCCCCAAGCCGCGTGGCCTCACGGCGTATAAGAGCATGCAGGGTAATACGGTGAAGGGTTCCCTATGGTTCCTTTTAAGGGTTCCCTGGTCTAGGGTTTCAAAACCAAGGAACCATAATAGGGCTTAGGGTTTAGAGTGTCCAAAGATACTACCATGACGGAATTAAGCCTCAAAAGGCCGTTCCAATCATGGTGTCGAGGGGTTCAAGCTCAGACGCTAATGAAGGGGCCTTCATAGTTAGAAAAGGGTCTTGGTGATCCTTTCATAATAGTATCATTATAAAAAGGGATCCTAAGGAAGAGTGTTGGTGATTGTTTAGGCTTCTAGAGTGTATGGGTCACAGGAAACCTCTCGACTTGGAAGCCTAGTCTGGGGATTGGGAGTTAAGGTTTGGGGTTGTGGGGTTTGGGGTGTAAGGTTTGGGGTTGAGGGTTTCAGGGTTTAGGGTTTAGGGGCTCTTGGGATTCTCAGAGATTCCATCAACATAGAATAAACTTAGTATCATTCAAGAGTCTGGCGATGTCTCGGAAAAGCATGCACTGCCGCCACTGCGCCGAAGGTCATGCCGTTAAGGCGTGCTAACCTGTTTTGGGTCCTGGCAGAGCCATTCCAGGCCAACGTGCTATCGACGGCCACGTTCTCCGAGATGCCGCAGGCAGCATTGACAAGGCTGCCTTGAAGTTGTCGATTGGGCAAACCTGGTTTAGGGTTTAGGGTTTAGGGCAAACTTTGCATTTCTGCAGGACGCCGAACCTCGAGGAGACAGCCAGAGTTTCTTGCAGAACTGCTGAAGAGAAGTCAGCTATGGAAAGCCGCCTTCGGTGAATTCCCCCGTCGTCAACAGGGTTGAGGATTTAGGAGTGAGGGTTCAGCGTTAAGGATTTTGGGTTTCGAAATCCACTCTGTGACCCGAACCAAAAAATAAGCAAAGCCAAAGGACAAAACCCTAAACCCTAAACCCTATAATATCCTAGCTGGAAGGAGTGTAACCTTCCGGGAGCAAGTAAGCCGAAGCCCGACTCAAGCTCACACCGTACAGAAGCGGTGCGGCTTGAGTTCTGGCTTCTAGGCTTTAGGATTTAGTCTTTAATGATGAAGCTAGGTTTGGGCCGTGGACTTTAGGGCGAAAGGAACTGGGAATCTACGCGTAGCATATATATGTTGGCCGGTATATGGGAGTTTGTGTCAGTTATTGAAATATACATGCGTTTTACATGTACATGCACACCAATCTACATTTTTCATATTAAACATACATGCACACGTTCATACACATCGCCATACGCACATATATATATATATATATGCATGCACACCTACATGTAAATCTTCATATACATACTCCTGTAATATAAGAGTATGTCTAGTACATTGTACATACAAGTCTACATACAAATATGTAGATGTATTCATGTACATGTATGTGCATGTCAATACATAAAGAAACTGTGTATCTATGTACATATGTATGTAGGTATGTATGAATGTATGGATGTGAGACTGAATGTATGCATGCATGAATGTATGTATCTATGTATGTATCTATGTATGTATATGTGTATGCATGCATACATACATACATACATACATACATACATACATACATACATACATACATACATACATATATACATACATACATACATGCATGTGTGTATTTAAATATATATATATAGGTATATTATGTATGACTATCTAGAGATGCATGTGCACGTCTGTTCTTGCGTACTATGTTTGTCTAGCTCCGTATGTCTGTCTCTAAGTAAGGACCTCGAAGAACATGTCTAAATGCCACCATGTTCTTGACCTGGCCCCGCCCTAAGCTGCGGGCGAGAGGAAGCATCCGCCCTGTGGCCTCCAGACACAAGCGAAGGCTTTCAGGGCTGAACTTTTCGGGCTTGGGGCCTATGAGGCCTGAGGATTTAGGGTTTTTGGGATTTAGGGTTTGTGGTTTGAGGGTTTGGGGTTTAAGGTTAAGGGTTTAGGGCAACTCTACCCAAGCACGGGAAATCTGAGCCGTAAGCTGGCGGAGGGCAAAGGCCGAGAGTTTACGAGGGTGTCAGGTTCCTCTTGATGGCTCAGGGGATATAGTGCAAAGATACGATTTTTTTAGTGTAGTAAACCGTGTCTTTAGGGTTTAGGGTTTAGGGTACCCGTCTAAACAGACTTACACACCCACTCAGAACCCACTGTCTAATTTTGCTGGGCCGATGAAGGTTGCAGCAAATCCATGTGCGGCCATGAAGCGTTCCCAGAGGCTCCAAAATCGCTTAATTGAGGAATATACCTTAACCCGATTTAGGGATCCTACTATGATGTAGGGTGTATGGGTATATTCCTTAATTGAGGGGTTTTGGAGTCTCTGGATTCTAGCGACCGAACCGTAATTAAGCCTAAGTTAGGGTTTAGAGTTTAGGGCTTAGGGTTTAGTTTTTAGGGTTTAGGGTCCTGGGTCAGCCACCTCCTCGCTTCAATAAGGATTATACTACTCGGCGGCCAAGTGCTCATAGGGAGAGTAGCGTCCCGATGCGAATAAGGGTTACCCTACGGGTCCATGTGCCCAGTATAAACATCGGGCCTTTAAAGTACCGTGCCACCGTCTACATTCACCCGAACTCTCTACACCTGATGCATCGAAAGCCTGGAGGTGGGTTCACGCTACCTACCAGTTGAATCTTCGGGCTTGGGTTCGTGTCAAGAGAGACCAAAAAACAGCTGCAGAACCTGTCTTGAATTACATGAAGCACTTTTGCAAGGACCGTGCAAACTACTATAAACCCTAGGCCCTACAGCCTAAAACCACTAATTTCTCAGGCCGGCCGTCGTCATTGCAGATCGTATGCGACACCCGAGACCCTGAACTTTGAAGCCCCTGGACCCCAAACTTGTTCAGACCTTGCCAAAAACAACCACAAGCTAGACTCCAGTCTGCGACCTCTCCATCCCCAAACCCCCATCAACTCATACTGCTCAACCGCAGACTTGGGACAGTTTAGGGTTTTAGGGTTTATAGGGTTCCGATTCGAAAAAAAACACGAACGAAGTGTAGGGCCAGGGCTTCTGGTTCAGGTGTAGGATGTCCTCAAGGGAGGAAATGTACCTCAAAAAACGGGCTTTAGGTTCAGTTACCATATATATGGACCCCAAATATGTGTTAAGGCCACTGGACTTTGACAAAGCCGATCATCGACACGCTGCAGCCTGTTATAAAGTACGGGCCGGTATAATCAAAATAAGGCTTTCCAGTATACTTTAAACAGGAACCCTATAAGACCTAGCATTTTGGTAATTATGCTGCAGCCCCCCCTAACCCACACCTGAAATTTGAACTCGTCAGCCCCAAACCCGAATCCAAAAATCTTCGCGCGAAGACCTTCAGCCAACCAGAAACGATCTGGCTCCTGAAACCCTATAGGCCTTACACTCAAACGCCGAAACGTGAAACACTGAATCTCCAAATCCTGGATCCCTAAACTCTCTCTCCACCTGAGTCGAAGCCGTAGCAGCCCTCTACCACAACAGGGCAATATAAGAAACCCTGTATAAGCGTGTAAACGGTTCAAGGTTTAGGGTTCTGAAAAAAACTCATAACTACACTAAGAGCCCTCAACCCTGAAGCCTTATACCGTAAACCCCTGAACCCTATTCCTAAGCCCCTAAACCATTAACCCCTGAACCCTAACCCTAAACCCTTAAACCATTAACCCCTGAACCCTAAACCCCTAAACCCCTGAACCCTAAACCCTAAACCCCTGAACCCTAAAGCCCTAAACCCCTAAAGCCCTAAACCCTAAATTCTGAACCCCTAAACCCNNNCTAAACCCTAAACCCGAAACGAGCCTCGGGGCTGGAACTGGCGGAAGTTCCGGCTCTTTCGCCGCCGGCTTCTCGGGTATCTGCAGGCCACGCTTGCAGGAGGAGGGGAAGATGACCCGAGTCTTGAAATAGAGCTTTAGGGTATATATATATATATTCTTAAAAAATCACAATAACGAACCCCAAGGAATTATTACAAGTAGTCACTCAATAATGCGCATCCTACGTACAAAACGGGGTTCTCTATGGAAAAGCCACGCATGTTCTGAGCTCAGGCTCTTCATGGTTCTTGGGGTTCAGGGTTTAGACCTCCTAGAGCCTAAACCCCAATTAACCAATGTGGGGCTTCGTCGAGTGTCAGGACTTAGGGCGTTTTAGGGCCTGAGACTTTCCCATTAAACCTGTTTTGGATGGAACTTCCTCCATCAGGACCAATGGGCGTCGTGTTCGAATCACGCAGAGCATGCGTGGCAGCAGCAATAGCCCTTTTTGAGGATGCTAAAAACCTAAACCACCGTAAACCCTAAACGGTAAGACCCTAAATCCCCAATGAAACTTACTAACCCCAAATCCTAAACGTTGTGTTTTCAGAGGGCTGGCTCGTTAAGTTCGCTGGTTGGGTCTCTCATCCAAGCGAAAGTCACCTTTGCGAGCCTGTCGTACGCCACGCTCACATGCTTCTTGTTGAAGCAAAAGCCGATCACCGGTGTTTTCATTCTGATGGCTGCTAAAACCACTTCGACGTCCAGCATCGTGAGATACGGAGTCCAAGCCGTAGCTGTCATGAACTCCTCGAACAGCTCGGACGGTAGGTGGTGCCATCTCACCGGTGTTAACCCCGCTTTGGGGGGGGGGGGGGGGGGGNNCCCCTCCAGGGTCCGGAGCATCGCAGGCAGCGTGTCCACGAGATCGCGCATTGGCTGCGTGGCGAAAGGGTTGAGGATGTGGCTTCCCACCCCTCCACCCCTCCACCTTTTCACCCTCCACCTCTCCACCCCTCCACCCCTCCTGCTAAACCCTAAACCTTGTAAACCCCGTATTGAAACCTGAATCAATTAGCGATAAACCTTGAAAGCCCCAAACCCTACTTAGAGGCCCAGGTTATACATAGGGTTAATGTCGGCGTAATTAACTCCATCTAGGGTAATTGTCATTCCACTTATCACCTACTTACCATCAGTCACCCTAAACCCTAAACCCTAAACCCTGCACCCTACACCCTAAACCCAAAAAACGCATGGACACTATAGAGCCTGGACCCCGGGTGCCAGCAGCCCATCGATGGATTTCTCGACCGCGCGCCGCTTCCTGGATTTCTCCGCGGATTTAGGGTTTAGGGTTTGGGTGCTAGAAGGCTTTTGGGGTTTAGGGTTAAGGGTTTTGGGGTTGGGTGCGAGAGTGAAGGGACAAGAGGAGGGACCCCATAGAAGGGACCCTGAATCCTGACACCCTATATAACCCTTATATACTCTATATACAGTCTCCTAATGGCCCCCATATAACCCCAGGGATCCCTTTAAGGGTCTCTCCTTTAGTCCCTTGATGGAAGCTTTGGGGGTTGAGGGTGTAGGGCTATCTGGGCTGGGTGACGGGGCTTGGTGTTCCGGGCTTACAGTAGGGGTTGTCAGGGTTAAAAGAGTGTAGTCTAGGGTCTAGGATGCAGGGTTGCAGGGTTGAGGGTTGGAAGGGTATATATGGGTTTAAGAAGGATCATAATTAGGGTTGCTAACACTTTCGACCGTTCAGAAGGGCTTAGAAGTGTTTATCAGAGATTGATAAGAGGCATTTAACAGGTTGACTACTGTATTGTAAATTGTGATCATTGTTCTCCGTATAACTATTCCTTAGGGGCTGAGACCCTAGCCCAAAAAAGGTTGAGCTGTTAAATTATAGTAGGGTTATACAAGCTTAGGGTTTAGGGCTTAGTTGTCCTTTTTTCGAGGGTTTAGGGTTTAGGGTTTAGGGGGGGAGTGGGGTTTCGCGCTTGAGGTGGGGCGGTCTGGTCATAGGTGATGGAACAAAACCCTAAACCCATAACGCTACCTGTAGGCTCATACCCTACCCCTTTTTTAGGATAGCTACTTTTCATTATGACAGATCCTAACAATAAAGCTGGGTACCATAAAATGGGGTAGGTTATGACCCTCTAGGAAAACCCCTAAACCCCAAACCCCTAAACCCTAACCCCTAAACCCGAACCCCTAAACCCTAAACCCCTAAACCCCTAAACCACAAAACCCTAAACCTTTTGCTGCATCAAGCAGGGCTTTTGGATTTCAACGAATCTGGGAGCCTCATAGAACTGCAAGATACTGTGCACCCTTACTGGTAGCATCAAAATAGCCCAAAAGCCTTATATAATGGGGTCTTTCGGCCCAAAAGCCTTAAAATATGAGTCCTTCGTGGGTAAGGGTGCAGTCTAATAATCAGAAAAAAGATTCTGAGGGCCTGATTAGGTAACATTTAACCTTGTGGGGACCCTAAGAAACAACTAAACCCTAAATCCCTCCAAAAAAGCAACCAAACCCTACAACTCAAAACCCACAAAAGCAAAAAAACTAAAGCCTAAAACACTCAAACAAAAAAACAACTAAGCCCTAAAGCCTAAACCCTCAGAACAAAAGCAACTAAACCTTTGGTGGAACCTCGGTGGAGAGGCTCTCGGCGGCGAGGTCTCTAAAAGGTCGCCGACACCTCTGGCGACGGAGCGGTGCATCTTGTTTTAGGGTTTAGGGTTGTTTTTTAGGGTTTAGGGTTTGGGTTTTTGGGGTTTAGGGTTTAGGGTGGGTTCTGCAAGGCTGTTGTATGGATACCTATAGGATGCCGACGCTTTCGTGCTGTGCGCTGGGCTAGGGCTCGCAGAAGCAACGCTATTCTTCCTGAGAGCTCCCTAACATAGCTGCATGAAAACCCACCCCCCGGGTAGCCTAGTCTAATTCTTCAGGCCACTATGTCCCACCTCTTGAGTCGGATGTTTCGAGCCCGAAGTCGTAAAGTTAAGATGAGACATTAGGGACAGGGTCCCATGAACACCCCATCATTGGGCTAGCATGGTCCCTGTAAGAGGGAATCCGTTGCCCTTAGAGCCCTTGTAAGAGCCGTGCGGTCATTCATGTAAACCCTAAACCCTATAAACCCTAAACCCTAAACCCCAAACCCTAAACTCCAAAACCCAAAACTCAAAACCCAAAACCCTCGTCACTCCTAGGATTTCCAACACGCCACCATCAAACAACCTTGGGAGGTGTAAACTGCCAATGCTAGCTTATAGATCCCCTGAGGGTCCATGTACTCATATAGTATATACATTGGCTCCAAAGTACCTATATAGGGACTACTTTAAGGCCAATATATGTACTATCTGGGTGCATGGACCCTTAGGGATCATAGTAGCAGTTGCAGAAGCAGTGGTGCACTGTAGGAGAAATCTGGGTAGCAAGTTGGGGGCCCGAAACCCCAAACCAACACCCACAATCCAAAGCCTTAACCCTTAAGTCTCAAGAGAAACCTGAAAATATTGGCTCTTACCCAAAGGGTTCAAGTGCGTCACAATCATAGGATCCACCTATTATATAGCAATACCAGCCTAAACCCAAACGTCAAATACCGAATGATCAAGTACTTTGGACCGTTTGGGATAGAACCTAAACCCTAAACCCTAAACCCCTAAACCCTAAACCCCTAAACCCCTAAACCCCAGACCCTAAACCCTTAAACCCCTAAGCCCAACTCCTGCGCTCGTTTGCCTTCTCCCACTCGTCCACGACCCCGGCCACGGCCACGACCACGGCCGCGACCCCGTGCCGCCCCTGTATGAGGGATTTGGAAGGGATCAATAAATCCCTAAACTAAGGTTTAGGATTTAGGGAACTAAGTCCCTAAACCCTAAACTAAGGTTTAGGATTTAGGGAACTAAATCCCTAAACCCTGAACAATCGGGGTTTAGGAGTTAGGGGTTGAGGGTTCATCGTCCCTGAACCTTCGGATGTGGGTTTTTAGCTTGGCTGGAGCCCTAGAGAAACGGGTAACGTCCGATACCGTGATTGATCGATCGCAGAGCCTTCAGGACCGAGCTTAGCACCCAGCCAGAGGCGTTCCGTTTTGGCGGGGAATTGAGCAAAGGCCTGCTGATATCCTCAACCGCTCGACGATTTTCAATGTACAGTAAGTACAATGCTTGTTGCGATTCCTTCCTCAGGTGGCAGGTGTCGATCGCTTCCCTTGCGGTACGAGGAAGGCACGCGTACGCCGGAGAACATGGCTGGGATGACATCGACTTTACTAGTTGGTGCTTGCTGGTGATCTGTGTCAGCCTGACTGATTCTGATACGATGATGACAGTGGTCCGTAACTTTAACAGTCAGTCGACTTCTGAACCGAAGTATTTAGCGTTTGATTTTAGACTCAGTATCCCTGACTTCTGAACCGAAATATTCAGGGTTTAGTGTAAATGGAGTTTACGGTTTAGAAGGGTTTAACAATGTAGGGTTGAGGGTATGGACAGGATTCAGGGCCCGTGACCAAGTCAAGTTGAAATATGGCAGTTGACAATGAACCCTGTGCATCTTTAGTGATGTAACCCGTTATACAGGCAATCAATCAACATATCTGTGTATGTATGTATGTATGTATGTATATATATATAGATACATAAACAACGGATCAGTGCAATTACCACTATCATGTTTATGGGTTCCTTAAAACTAACATAAAGGCGTACTAAACTATACCCTGAAACCTTATTGGACATACTCTTGATGATATAAATCCTGCATCACCTTAAGGACCCTAAACTAGGGGAAGTTGTGGTATAATGCTTATTATGAGTCATGCAGGATTTATATCATCAACCGTGTGCCCTGAAACCTTGTTGGACAGACTTCAGCCCCCCTGTATTCCCAGGCTTCCGGCCTCAAGTGTCCGGGAGAGGGTTTAGAAAGTTCAAGGGTTGGGTGTGCGGGTTAGGGTTTAGGGTTTAGGATTTAGGGTCTAGGGTTTAGGATTTAGGGCTTAGGATTTAGGGTTTGGGATTTAGGGCTTAGGGTTTAGGATTTAGGGTTTAGAAAGTTCAAGGGTTACTCCAAAAAGGGATTCAGGGTTTCTTCTTCGAGTATTTAAGGGGCTTAGAATTTGGGATACAAGGTTTAGGATTTAGGTGATTTAGGGCAGTTTAGGGCTTAAGGGGTTTGAAGGGTTTGGGATTTAAGGTTTAGGATTTACGGTTTGTTTAGTGTGAGGCGCAGCAGTTCTTTCCTCGCAGGGTTTCGCCTTCGCCCTACCGTATTATAAGCCCTGGCCGGCACGAATTAGAAAAAAACGCCGACACCGCAGAACCCTAAACCTCTGAGCAAGCTTCCATGTTAGAAATTACTACGGTTGATGATATAGATCTGCATTACCCATAATAAGGAATATACCATAATTTTCATAGTTCAGGGTCCTCAAGGTCATGCAAGATTTATATCATCAACAGAATTACTAGTATGAGTTAGGGAGGTATTCACCATCACAGTACAAAGGGCCTTTTTGGGATTCTGATGGAAGCATTGAATGATTAAGACTACCAGTATGGCCCTCTATGAACTCTAAAGAACGCTCTGAAGCCCGAAAAACCCTAAACCCTAAA
>CAJNJA010007353.1:15436-29901 GCA_905231915.1 Symbiodinium necroappetens
TATATATATATACACACATAACACATACATGTGTATATATAAATATATAATATATATATATAATATATAATATATATACATAATATTATATATATATGTACATATGATTACACTACATAGTCTGCTTCAGCCATTTTTGCATGGTCTTTGCAACTTCAAGCCTTAGAAAGAATAGGTTCTGGATAGCTCTGGCAGGTTCAGGTAAGGCCGACGCCTACGCCAAAAACAAGCCCATCTTACTTGGCTTGCCGATCCCCACGGTGCTACCTCGAAATACCCAGGCGTAAACAATTCGACTCAGAGCCCAAAAAAATCGTGTACGCGACAATGAAGGTCCGCATCTGGGTTGCATGATTTCCTCATTGTAAGGCCCTACCCATGGGCTCCATAGTAGTTCCTTTTTGGCATTACCTCATAGGATCCTAGATATAAACCACAAAACGGAACGACTATGGAGCCTATGGGTAACCAGCTGTAAGATTGGCAACCAAAGAAGGGAACTGCATTGGAGAGTCTCTGGCGTCCTTGGCAACAGCTTGTCAGACTCTGCAAAGCCCTGGAGCAAACGTTGATGCATGGGTAGTTCTCCAAATAAGTGCCCCTGCTTCGGAGCTCAATAGAAGGCAGCAAATACTAACCCTTCTAAAAATACCCAAGTACCTATTGAGTGGTTGCTGCTACCCTTATAGGGCTGGGCTTTGGGATGCCAGCGGCTAGAGGGACCATACCACGCACACAGGATTTACGGACATTTGCTGGGCTGCGAACTTCTCTCGAATTGTGCAATTTTGCAGGTTGAAGGGTTTGGGCTGGGGTTTGCGGGCTCGGGCTAGAGGTTTAGGGGATTTCGGTGTTTAGCCGGTTCCGGGCTAGGCTTATCCTGACTGAAAGCCACTAAAGGCCCACTTGTCTTTGGGGTCACCACCTGGAGGTCTACAACTTCTTCCTTGGCACTGCGTTTCAGCAGGGGAATCCATGCAGGTGGTTAACTGCATCGATGCTTTTAGCATCTTTTCGCCTCCTGCCCTTGAGGGCTTTTTCATATCCTTCCAACATCGCTCGCTTTGCCTCGAAAGGCATCTCCGTCTTGGGGTCTACAAGTTGACCAACCCTAAACCCTAAACTCTAAACCCTAAACCCTACACTCTAAACCCTAAAATCTAAACCCTAAACCCGAAAATCTAAACCCTAAACCCTAAAACCCAAGCCCTAAACCAACAGCAATCCGACGTAAAGCCACGCAAAGCAGGAACGCCTCGGGACCGACTCCTGAGACCGCAACGGTTAGGATTCTTAGGGTTTTTAAGGCTTGCAAATTATAAGGTTTAGGGGTCTACCCATAGGCCCCTAAGTAGTTCCTTTTTGGGATTACCTTATAGGACTCTCAATATAAACCACAAAAGGGAACTACTTAGAGTGTTTGCGGCTTGCAAATTAATAAGGTTTACCTGGACCCCCAAAGAACCACCCCTTTAGGGCTCTCTACTATGATTTCCTTATATAATATGTCCTTAAAACCGTGGGTTCTTTGGGGTCTAGGTAGAGGTCTAGGGTCTGCTTCGGGCTTCGGGGTATAGAGTTTGGGGCTTCAGCGGGATGGGCCCTAAACTTTAGCATCCTACCTTTGGGGGATAAGGGCTTCCTACGCTCTCCTGGAATTTGCGAATATTTTTCAAACAAGGCGAAACTGAACACATCTGAGAACTGTCCCAAGTCGAGATGTGTTCTGCCCAGAGACTCCAAAACCCCTTCATTAAGGAATCGACCTCAAATCTTATTAGGGGCCCACTATAATTATAATCTAAGGTGTATTCCTTCTTAAACCCTAAACCTCAAGCACTAAACCTTAAACCCTAAAACCTTAAACCCTAAACCTTAAACCCTAAACTCTAAACCTTAAATCCTAAACTCTAAACCTTGAACCCTAAACCCTGTACGATTTTTTG
Organism: Symbiodinium necroappetens; assembly: GCA_905231915.1. Taxonomy (NCBI): domain Eukaryota; class Dinophyceae; order Suessiales; family Symbiodiniaceae; genus Symbiodinium; species Symbiodinium necroappetens. The sequence goes on from CAJNJA010007353.1 coordinate 17,383, forward strand.
AAAACCGCAGCTGAGGAAGGCGCTGAAATGGATTTCCGGTGACGACGCGCTCCTTCGGACTGCAGAGGTTCGACGTACGCCCGGTAGCCGGTTTAGGGTTCAGGGTTTTGATGTTTCTTGTATCCCCAAAGACTACAAACTAGTAGGTTATGACACCATAAGTATTGGGTACAGCCGCTGAAACAGTGGGGTTTTGGATCCCAAGGTTAGGCTTGTTGAAGTTACGCTTGCTGGTGCCTCATTCAAGGGGCCCTCATGACCCCCACACGCCTACATAGACTGGACACCGAAACAACAAGCTCCGATCCCCAGCAGCCACCGCGATTCCTAAGAAGCCTAAACATTACCTTAAACCCAATTAATTTACATTTTTAAGGACTTTTATAAAGAAATCATAATATAAGGAACCCTAAAAAGGTAGGTTCTTTAGGGTCCAGGTAATCTCCTAATCAAATCATAAACCCCCAACCCCCAAACCCCTAAAGCCTAAACCTTAAACCCTGGCCTCAAAACCCCAAACATTTCCTGGAAGGGCGGAAGGGTCTTAGCGGCGAAAATGTGTTCATAGGTAACCCCTACCTGTGACCCCAAACCCTACAAAATAGTAGGTCATGACCCCTTAACTAGAGGGTAGAACCCTTAAAACGGTAGGTTTTTGGATTCCCGGGTAAATCCTAAACCCTAAAGGGCCTGACTACTTGCGCCAGGCCTTGGCGCTATATTACCTGCAGTCTCCGTCGTAGTTTCTTTGTGGTTACCGTATAGGATCCTAAGTACATAGTTGGTTAAACGTAAAAGGAACGTGAATGGAGACTCTAGGTATCGTATACTTACATCTAGGAGCACTACGAAATAATGAGTATTGGCAGGTATGCCGGCGCTATAGTATAGTATTTTCATGTCCCAAATGGTTGTAAGTACCTATATGGGAGGGAGTCCTGTTTTAGAAACCCTACATCCTGCGATATAAGGTAGGACCCTTTGGGTGTATCTGTGTCTTAACACGCAGCTAGTTGGGTACGTACTTGCACCTCGGAAGTTGCATGCTTGACAAACGACAGTGAGCCCTAAACCCCAAATCCCTAAACCCTAGACCGTAAACCCCTAAACCCCTAAACCCTATCCCTAAACCCTAAACCCTGAATCCCTATAAACCCCTAAATCCTCAAACCGTGAACCCCAAAACCCCAAACCCTAAGTAAGCGCTGCTCCCCAAGCTTTTTTCGCTAACTCCGGCGACGACGTCGGTGGGATCTTCGTCTCGCACCTGTCGTGTCTTTAGGGTTTAAGGGTTGAGGGTTTAAGGTTCAGGGGTTCAGGGTTTAAGGTCTAAGGGTTGAGGGTTTCGGGTGTAGGGAAGCTTAAGGTTTCAGGGTTCTCGCAGCCTGCTTGACCTCCGCGAACTTGGTCAGCCTCGCAGTTCTCTTGAGGTGCAGCCTCGCCGCTTGCCGCCCTTCTTCTCCTGCTCCAAGACCTCTGCAACAGCCGCCTTGCCTGGCAAGTCTTCAGTCTCCGCGAGCCAGAAGCCCGACTCTGGAACGCTTCGCGGCAGCTCCTTCCTTGCTTTCGCCAGCAGCCGAGCATTTTGAGGCGACGGAAATCCTGGTAGGGAACAACTATCTAAGAAGGTGGGTTCTTTAGGGTCCAGGTAGGGCTTCGTAAATGGTTAGGGCTCGGGCCCCTGAAGCCTAATGTTGAGGGTTTAGGGTTTAGGGTTCATGCTTGTCTTATGGGCGGCAGGAGGGTTGAAGATGCAGGGGAGGGGGGAGTACCTGAGGGCCTATGTACACAAATAGTAGATATTCTGAGTCATACAGTAGATCCTTACTTAGGTGCTTTGGGCCAAGATATCTGCTGCTTCGGTGCATGTACCCTAAAGTGTATGCGAAATAGGGATTAAAGGAGTCCTTATAGGACCAAAGTATCTGCTATTTCGGTTCGTGTACCCTGAAGTGTATGCGAAATAGGGACCTTGCTAACGAACACTGGCTTTTGGCGTAGTATGTTTAGTTATCAAGCGGAACCCAAAGCTGGTTTAGATTAATAAACGCCCGTAGAAGAGAGTCTTCCCAACCCTAAACCCCAAACCCTAAACCATCGATGCTTCACGGAGTGAGGTTGCACGGACTAAGTTCAAAAGAAACTCGCCCAACCCAAGCGTAAATACACGGTTTCCGGGTCTACAACAATCGCCAGAATATTAGAATCCATATACGGAACCCTGATAAAGACCCAAGTTGTTAATCAGGTTCCCATATTATATATTGGGAACTCCCTTTGACCTCACCCCTCATAAAGACCCAAGTTGTTAATCAGGTCCCCACATTATATTGGGAACCCTCTTTGACCCCGCCAATCCCCTAAAGGTCCAAGTACCTGATAATCATATACTCGTCTGAATACTAACCTACAAAACGACTATCCGTAACCCAAGTACATGATTGTTAGGAACCCTGCTTGACCCGACCGATCTGACCAGGATGACTGCCAGCGACCGATCGCATGCGGTAGTTGCAGAAGCCCGCAGCACACGACCCTAAGCCTACAGGCTTAAAGGTTTAGGGCTTCGGGCCCTAAGCCCTAAACCCTAAGGGTGCAAGGTTTAGGGTTCAGACTAAACCGGAAGTTGACAGCAACGATCGGCTTAAGTGCTAAAGTTGTCCCAGACGGATAAAAGCCCTCCCGGGCAGAAGAGTCCGGAATTGCAGCGAGGCCTAAGAGGAAAAGGAAGCCCTACCTGAAACCCCGGGTGTAGGGTTTAGGGTCTACCTGGAACCCGTGGAGGGCTTAGGGTTTGGAGTTGAATCCTTCTGGTTCAAACAGGCTCCAAAACCAGCATTCTGGGAGGTGTCTATACCTTTATCCGCAGAACCCCTATCGCACCCCTTCTCAAAAGTAGCCCTTATGGTAAGCACTCTTTCCCCCAACTTCACTCTGAAGGCCCAAAACCCTAAACCTCAACGCTTATAAAATCTTCAGAGGAGCCTTGACAGGGATCCCTTAAAAGGAGCCTTGAAAGAAACTCTCAAAGGAGCCCTCAAAAAAAAACCGTCAAGGAGCCCTTACAAGAAACCCTTAAAGGAGCCCTTGCCAAAAAAACCCTTCAAGGAGCTCTTTAAAAATCCCTTAAAGAAGCCCTTGAAGGAGCTTGAAACTGAGAGCTTTCTGCCTGGAGAAGACGGCAGCAAGCGTCCGCAGAGGAATGGCAAGTCGCAGGCGCCCTCCGAAGAAAGGATCGAATGCTTGGGTTTTGGGACCCAAACCTTCCAAACTCCCTGAATTAAGGAATATACGTCAAACCATAATATCGGTGGCCCTACTATCATTTAAAGTATATTCGAATTCCTTACTTAAAGGATTTTGGAAGTTCAGGAGATAGAAGGCCCGGGTTTTGAGGTTTGGGTACAAAGCTGTAATCTTCTCAGGTTTAAGTCTTTCGGTTTGAGATTTGTTGGGTTTGGGTTTCAGGTTTGGAGTTTGGGGTCCATGATTTTTGGGCTTGGGTTTGGGTATCGGGTTATAGGGACAACCCAAGGGCCTAGGTTTAGCGCAAATGCTACACTTGGGGTTGTGTGCTGAATGTCCTCTTACTTAAATTGTTGGAAACCCTACACCCTAAACCGTAAATCCTAGACCCTAAACCCTAAACCCGTTTACTTGAGACCCAATTTGTCCGATTTTAGACCCTAAGCCCTAAATCCTAAACTGTTTTACCTGAGACCCAGTCTGAATTTTAGACCCGCCGAACTCCGCTGTCCGAGCGACAACCCTACACCCGGAACTTTATTAAGTCCTTTGACCTAGGCCCCAGCGGGCTCCAACCCAAAGGCTCCATGTACACATATAGTATATACTTAGGCCCTAAAGTACCTATATAGGAACCCCTTTAAGGCCAAAGTATATACCATATGGGTACATGGAGCCTTTGGGCAAAGGGCCCAACAATAAAGTATGTGGGTTGAAGGTACTAGTTCTGTAGCTGAATAATTGGGAGAAGTAGATGATTATAAGGTACTTGGACCCTGAGGGTTTGATCCTTAAGCCTTCGGGCCGGAGGTGATACCGCCTTTCGACCGGACTTTGTCCTGCTCACTTTCCACTCCACTCCACTCCACTCCACTTGGACCCTGAGGGAAACCTGTCTCTACTCATTCCCCATAGAAGGGGTTACTGGTTTCGGTGTCAGCGCTCGGGGCCGCAGGCCCCCGACACCCTAAACTCTAAACCCCCAAGCCCTAAACCCTAAACCGCTTCAAGGTTTCAGGGCTTGGGTGTTCGGGCTCTTAGAATCGCCCCCTTAAAGTAACCTCATATAGTAGCCCTATACTATCCTTTATAGCTCCCTCGTAGGAGCCTCAGTCTTTGGGTTCAGCATTGGTGCTTTGACGGGGTTCGGCTTCAAAGCTGGCATGGCTGGGGCTCCACATGCGTTTGCCAGGAAATGAGTCAAACGGTTTTGGGTTTAGGGTTTAGGGTTTAGGGGTTTAGGGTTTAGGGTTTAGGGGAGCAGAACAAGATCAATACAACTCATCGTGCACATCGGAAAAAGAAGAGACGGATCAATACTCGCAAAAGGAATGGCATTTGTAACAGCAATATCTGTTGCTCTCACTGTAACTATCGCTGCTGCTATATCTACAGCAGTAGAAATATGTGTGTAATGGTAGTGGTAGTAAAAGCTGACAACAACAGCAAGAATGATGACCATTATAGCAAAGAGCAACAATGATAAACAAGGTTAACTTTTCAGCTTTACCCTAAGGGTCCACAGGACCTAAGAATCATGTACTTGGGTTACGGATAGTAGCTTTGTAGGTTAGTATTCAGAAGAGTATATGATTATTAGGTACTTGGACCCTCAGGGTCTACTAAACCTTAACCCTAAACCCTAAACCCTAAACCCTAAACCCTGAACCTTAAACTTTAAAGCCTAAACCTTAAATCCTAAACCCTAAAGCCTAAACCTTAAACCCTAAACCCTAAACCCTAAACCTTAAACCCTAAACCCTAAAGCCTAAACCTTAAACGCTAAGCCTGAAAGCCTAAACTTTCCAGCTTTAGCACGAGGCCAATTTTTCCAACTCGCATCAATTCGTCAGCACCCCTCATCTTCAGAGGCAGCCGACTTCGGACATCTGTGGTTTCCCAGAGGGTTAAAGGAAACTACAGCTGGGGAGTTTAGGGTTTTTAGGGTTTAGGGTTTTTTAGGGTTTAGGGTTTAGGGTTGAGGGGGGTTAAAGGGAACTACAGGTGGGGAGTTTAGGGAATATATGGGGCGTCTATAAGGCTTCTACAAGGTATATAGACCTTCTATAAGGCTCCTATAACGGTAGCTACCCAACTGAAAATGTCCTAGAAGAGGGTCTCAAATACCCAAGCAGTAGAAGGTAAGTCGCGGTAGGGCTTTCTACATGAAATTACAGTAAACAATCCCCAAACCCAAAGCCCTTACTAAAATGGCTGGCCCGTCGCTGTAAGCAGACCCCCCTACATAGTTAAAGTAGCGCTCTGTTGCTCCGACAAACAGGAAGACTTACTAGAGCTACTTACAGGGTCATACGACGCCCCAGTGCTTACGGCTCTATATAAGCATACAACTAGGCACCCAAATAACAAAGGTAGGGCATAGCTTCTTCCCAGAGACTCCGAAGCCGTTGATTCGGGAATTTACTTCACCCATCATCAGCAGCCCTATATGATTTACGGAATGTTTCGCAACTACGGAACATTGGAGTCCTCTAGTTGGTATTATAGGTATTTTGCCACTATACCTAGACCACCCAACTAACCTCTACCTCTACTATACCCCAAGTACCCACTCAGGACCATAAGGGCTCTATTAAAGGGCCATGACAGGCCCAAACCCAATAAGTTCCCTTTAATCATTAACCCTCCACCCCAAACCCTTAGATTCTAAACCCCTTTAAGGAACTTATGAAGTAACCTATGCAGTTACTAGGCCCCCGGATCCATGAAGCAGGGGTTTAGGGTTTGGGGGTTTCGGGTTAAAGGATTCTTTCGAGGGTTTCGACATGCTTAGACTTTCGGGCTTAAAGGTACAGGGTTTAGGGGTTTCGGGCTCAAGGATTTTTTTTAGGGGTTTGGAGCTTTCGGCTTTAGGGTTTACAGGGCTTCGGGGGTTTAGGGGTCAGGGCTGAAGTTGTAGCAGTGGCCCACAGCTGCCCGAAGCTCCTCTATCTCCTTTCTCACTCAGCGGACTCACATCCGGGAAATGGCATGGGCAGGTGTCCCCTTGTAACAGGGTTTAGGGTTTAGGGAAATGGCATGAGCAGGTGTCCCCTTGTAACGGAATGCGGAGCGCAAAAAAGAAAAGGTTACATACTCTATCACCAGGGAATGTCATCAGCGTCCAGCAACACACGGCCTTGGCAAATATGCTTTAATTAAGGGTTTAGGGCTTAGGGGTTTAGGTTTCGGGGTTTAAGGTTTAATAGGTTTAAAGGGGGTTTAGGGCTTAGGGGTGTAAGCTGCAAGATGGGTGTCCTGGTGCCGCGGCCTTTGGCAGGTTCATTCATGAGGTGCCACAGTAGGACTTTGGGCGGTGCGGGTGTAGGATGTACAGTAAGCCGCCAATCAACCCCAAGTCAGGTACAGGAGGAAAGTCTATTGCAAAAACGGCATGAAAGACGGTTTAGGTTTGAGGGTCTCCAAGCGCAAGGCATCACCTGCCCACAAGGACGATGAGACATGAGCCATGGTCAAGACTCAAGACAGCAAGCTGAAAGATTATGGGCCCAAACTAACATGACGAGGGCGGGAAGGGAGTGTAGAGAATCAACTACTATAGATGCTGAACCTGAACCCTAAACCCCAAACCCTAAACCCTAAACCCCAAACCCTAAGCCCCAAACCCTAAACCCCAAACCCCAAACCCTAAACCCCCAAACTGTAAAAGCGCACACGTCGTAAACATGTGGCTCAGCTGCCCACCTGCTGTTCGGACCTCTAGATTACGTATTTTAAACATGGTGCGATATCAGCTCTAACTAAGCCCTGAACCCTCAGTCCCAAAAAAAAGGGTTTAGGGTTTAGGGTTTAGGCTCTTCTTTCATGGACTTTAAATGAAACCCCGAGGGTCCCAGTTTTTAAATTATTAATCATCCTAGACTCTCACGAATGCGGTCTGCTCCGGACCATGGCTCGGATGTAAGCTAGACCCCTAACTGGCAGCCCCCCTCTGCCCTAAGAAGAATAAAAACTGAACAAAAATGAACAGTTCGGATGATTAAGACTCCGATGCTATCAGTTCAGAGCTTAAGGCGTAGAGGTTTCGAGCCTAGGGCGCCCGGAATCAGGATCCCAATCTTCTGGCCCTTCAACAACGTGAGGGGCTCTTTGTCAAGGGTCCACCCTAAACCCTCGAACCCTAAACCCTAAACCCTAAAAAGCCCTAAACCCTACATTTAGCTAGACCACTGGCCCAGAGACTCCACCGCCCCTTAAGCAAGCAATAGACCTGAATGTATACAGCAATCCTGCATAGAAAACAACAAAAGCAAGCATAACACTCCCTTAATCCAAAATCCTGCCTCACCCCAAATAACCTACCTTTTCTAAGGAAATTCAATTCATAATAGGGAACCATCGACAAGGAAAGGTTTTGTAGGGTCCAGCTACACCCCCATAAAACTCTCCGTAATGAAGGGGCTTCGGAGTCTCTGGGCGGCGCTGCACGCGCTATCTCCCCGTGATAAAGAGATGCCTTGCTTTCTGCAAGAACTGGAACACTGCTGTACAAACCTGCACCCTGTCTGCATTCCTGGGCCGTTCGTAAGGGCAAGAGGGGCTTCAGGGTTGAGGGTTTAGGGTTTAGGCACTGCATTCCTTGGCTGCTCTTTAAGGTGTGGGGCTTGCGCTTTAGTGCTCAGGGTCTGAACGCCTTGGCCTTTCGAGTTTAACTAAGGTTGTGGGGATTTACCCTAAACCCGAAACCTTATACCCCGAACCCTAATCCCCAAACCCTAAACCTCATACCCTAAACTTTAATCCCTAAACCCCATTCCCTAAACCCTAATCCCTAAACCCCAATCCATAACCCTAAACCCTATACCCTAAACCCTATACCCTAAACCGCATACCCTAAACCTTGATCCTTAAACCCTGATCCCTAAAATCTTAATCCCTAAACCCTAGTCCCTAAACCTCATACCCTAAACCCTAATCCCTAATCTCTAAACCCTAGTCGCAAACCCTAAACCCTATACCCTAAGCCTTTTGGGCTTGGCTTTAGGGGTAGTTGGGGTCGAAGACCCAAAGGGTCCTAAATACCTATATGGAAGAATGTAGGGTTTCTATATTATTAATTACTATGGCTGATGATATAAATCCTGCATTACCTTAAGGAGCCTAAACTATGGGAAATATAGTATGTTCCTTATTATGGGTAATGCAGGATATATATATATTAATAATAATAATAATAATAAATAATAATAAATAATAAATAATAATAAATAATAATAAATAATAATACATAATAATAAATACTGATAATAATAATAATAGTAGTAATAATAATAAACCGTATTATGGTTTAGGGAAGAAACCCCCCTTACAGTACCTAGAACCCGCAACTCTAAACCCCAAACCCCAAACCCTGAACCCTAAACCCATAACAGTACCTACTTGGAGGCCCAAGGGACTTGGTAAGTAGGTTATAAGTAGAGTTTTAAGTACCCTCAATGGAGTTACCCCAATTCCAATCCTACTTATAACCGACGGACTAAGTCCCCTGGGTTTGGGAGACTGGGGAAGCTTCAAGCTTTCGAGGCTTGGGGGGCCGGTCGTGATGGGAAAGGAGTCCGCACCTTCCAAACTCCCTGAAAGCAGGGCTCCTTTGAGGGTTCCTTTAAGGGATCCTTTAAGGCATCCCTATACATACATATATATATATACATGTAAAAATATATAGAGATAGATAGATGGATAGTTTAGGGTATAGGGCACCCAGGCCTTCCAAAATCCCTTAAGTAAGGAATCTACCTTGCTTCAGATCAGGGATACGGCTACAACTTAAAACCCTAAACCCTAAACCCTAGTCCCTTAATTCAGGGGTTTTGGAAGGTCTGGGAGTCGTTGGCGTTGTTTCTTGGGGTTTGGAGTCTAAGATTTAGGGGGTAGGAACTACCTTAACCTACCAAAACCTCTTTTTTTGGTAGGTTCGCATTATAAACCCTAATATGGAGCTTATAGGAACCCTACCAAAAAAAGTCGGTTTTGGTGGGTAGGGCTTGCTTTGGGTTTTGGTTTCGGTTTAAGCCTTTGGGATTTCAGGGTTTGGGCATACCGGCCTGTGAGGCGATGGATGTCAGGCCCCGTGTGGTGTCTAGGGGTTGGGGCCGTGCGGTTTATCGTTTGGGCTTCAACTTGATGGCTGTTTTGGGGTTTTGCGATCGCTTGGGCTTCAACTTGGTGGCTCTTGTGGGGGCTTTGCGGCGGGAGATCGGGGTTCAATGAACATATCTCTAAACCCTAAACCCTAGGCCGGTTCAATGAACAAAAGGGTTTAGTTAGGGTTTAGGGTTTAGGGGTTTAGGGTTTAGGGTTTAGGGTTTAGGGTTTAGGGGTTTAGGTGTTTAGGGCTTAGGGTTCAGGGAAGATAGGGTGCTCTGTGGAGACGACGAGGGATTCGGATCGAGGTGCCAGGCTGTAAAGGATGACAACTACAAAGCGTAAAGGCCCCAAAAACCACAACCCTAGAAGCCCAGTGCTAACTCATGCTGCATAATATTCAAACCCTGTGCACAGTACAAACCTTATACCACTAACAGTGCTTATAACAAGCTGCCAAGGGTAGAAGGCTTAAGGCACGGGAGCATCACTGTGACATCACCGGGATTCCGAGTGAAACCCGACACCCTGAACATGGCACATACCCTGCAAACCCCCCCCCCCCCGAGCCTGCACCACACCACGGAACCTTGCCTAAATACATGGGTGGTTCTCTGAATTAGGATGCCCTTTCCGGGTCCCCGAAGATAGTATGGCACCCTTAAAAGAAAGGGCACTGAAGGGGAACCAGATTTTGCGAACTACCTTTGTGAACCCTATCTATATCCCTAAACCCTAAACCCCGATGAATCAATGAAGCAGAGGCGCTTGTCCGGGTGCCACTCCCGCAGCAATTTTTTGAAGGCCTAGAGATCGGCTTAGCAGTCGGCAGGTTGACAAACCCTAAACCCTAAAGGTGGCGTTGCAAGCTTGGGCCAGTAGGGGTCGAGCATCTAAGTTCCCCAGTAGCCCCTTAATGATAAGGGTACCCGTACCCTTTTCCTACTGTTTGGTTTTTATAAGGGAACCCAAAAAGAAAAAGGGCAAAAGGGTACTTCTGGAGAACCTAAGCATACAGTTCTGGCGTGAGAACTACTTTTGTCTGTTGAGTTGGGATGGAAGTCCGAGATGGTGCTTTCACAGCACAGGTGAGTGACTAGTGACAGTAGTGGACCCGTAACAAGTTATAAGTCCAAACAGCCCTACCAACCCTGAACCCTACTTCGTCGGAACACCCCGCTAATTATCCCCAATACCCCCAAACACCCTCTAAACCCCGCTACAGTAGGAAGCCGAACATGGGTGCCCGTAATAATGGGAGTTGTTGGTGTTTTTCGTGGGCGGGGTCGGGTTCAGGGTTTAGGTTTTAGGGTTTAGGGTGCATATTGTAGGGCTCGTTGATGGTACATACATCTCTGTCCTTGATATACTGCCAACAAGAACGATGTCAATCTTTACCAGTCCCAACTACAAACCTTCAACCCCTTAAAACTTAAACATAAGAGTCCCCAGCACAAACCTCACCTGTAGCCCCAAGCAGTACAAAATAGTAGGGTAGCACCCCTGAACTTGAGGGTGTAACACTTAAAACACTACAGCAGAGACCCAAAAGCTTGACACCCAATAGCCTCAATCCTTAACAGTCATGTACAGGGCAGGGGAATCCCGGATTCCAACTTTCTGGGGTCAATATAAGATATAGTAGGATCCCGAATATGAATCAACGTACATTCCATTCCTTCATCAGGAAATTTTAAAAGGAAGCCCTAAATCCCTACAAAAAGGGCTCCAACCCTAAACCCTAAGCCCCTAAGGCTTCTATTGGCCTTCTCCTTCTGCTCCGCGGAGACCCTCATCTCCTTTTGGTGCAGTTATCCAGGCTATTTTTGAACTTGTAGGGTTTAGGGTTTAGGGTTTTTAGGGCCTGGTTCGGGGCTCAGGTTTATAGGGTTTAGGGTTCTGGATTGAGGATTTCTCGGCTCTTCGGAACTTGCAATGCCGGGGCCTTCAGAACACGATGTGGGGTTTTGAGGGCTGTTGAAATACAACGTGATGCAACGAAAATATTTCATAGGGACACTCCGCGCGGAGTATTGAAACTTCTCAGATCCGGTTTCAGGAGCTGGTGGCTGACCCTAAACCCTACATCCTAAGATCTACGTAGTCGCTTCTGCTCAGGAGTTGAGAGGCGTCACATGTAGTCGGAGTTAACACAAATCGTACCGATCGTCATGGGGGCCGGCATCGCGACCCGGATCGTGATCATCGATGTTCTCCAACACGTACTGACCATGAGCGGCACCCGAATCTTGATAACAATATACTATGGTATACGTGGTGCCAGTCTCATCTTCTCGATAGGCTTCAAGTTCAAGGCCTCCAAGCCACGGACTCTCTAACGCGAGATTGCAATGGGAATTCTGCGTGGGAGATTCAGCAGGGCATGCTCCAACGCATGCTTGGCGTCCGAATTTGTTCGCAAATGCCCAACAGCACTGCAAGAATCTTTTGTGCATTCTGTCCATACGGATCTACTGCAAGTGTGGGCTGTATACGATAATGTACGATAATGTACTATAATAGACTATAATATACTAGAATATACTAGAATATAATCGATGACTCCATGCGTTGGGCCTTCTGGGGCTGCGATTCCCTCGATTGCGTCGACTTGTCTCTCAATGGGCTTGGGGTTTAGGGTTTAGGGTTTAGGGCCTAAGGATTAGGGCTTTAGGGTTTAGGGCTTAGGGTTTTAGGGTTTAGGGCTTTAGGGTTTTAGGGTTTAGGGTTTACGGTTTGGGATTTAGCGNNGGGTTTAGGGGCTTAGGGGTTAGGGCAGAAGGGTTGGGCCGTGAGAATCCGAGCTGTTCAGCCCGGGCATGCTGCTGCTTCTATGCCGATGGCTGAGTCTGAGCTGACCCTAAACCCTAAACCCTAAGTTTAGTTACGATCAGTTACGGTTTAGTGTCTGGGTCTACGGTTTACTCGGGCTTACCGAAACCCACGAATTCGAGACTTGAGCCCTGCAGCCCGAACGCCCAAAACCCGTTAACCAAGAACCACCCAGTCACCCAAACCTGACACACCACCCACAATCCTAAGCCATCCTAGTCCTAGACCCTTAACCATCAACCCGAGACCAAAAGCCCAGAACCCTTAAAGGGAGGCTCCTCAGAAAGGAAGCCCCCAACCCTTTAAAACAAAAAACAACAGGGAACCCCAACAGCT
>CAJNJA010007354.1:0-16202 GCA_905231915.1 Symbiodinium necroappetens
GGGCAAACACGGCCGCAATCGTCCAGCTCCGCAGGCCGTTCGACATCAACTGTCGCTTGCATGCAAGTTTGAATCCAGCTGCTGAGCTTCTGAAGATGCTGAACAAAGGTAGCATCCTGACAAGCTACTTCCCTGCGCTTCATCGTAGCAACCAGATCTTGCAGTGGACTCTGAATCTTCAGCCTCTTCCTCAACGAAGTGTTGTTCTCATGAGCCAAGTGAACAGGCGATCTAGCTATTGAGCGCACATGACGGGAGTCAGCAGCTTCCAACTTTCTCAGCGACCCCTCGTTCAGGCCGACGGCATAAAGCCCGAACAAAAGTGAGCTTCGAACGCAAGAGACATAGAGGCTGATGCGGCGTCGTACATGCAGTTGTCTACTGTGAAGAAGTATGTTGAGCCGAGATCTATTAGCAGAGGCCGCCTTGAGCCGGTGTTGGAGTGTTTGCTGTTCAAAGCCTTTGTAAGACGCCACCACCCCTAAGTACACGAACTGGTCAGCCACTGGGATGCAAAGGGAGGCTCCTGGAGTTCCCACTTCCAGGCACTTCTTACCAGCTCTAGCAACCAGGTGTGTACGAATCCATTTTCTAGCCTGGGCTCCTCGAATCCCTAGCACCAGGGTGGATTTGTCGGAATTAACCAACATCTTACATTCACGCAGAAGCTGGAAAGTGGCTCGCAGGAATTTGCAGAAGAATAATAAAATCGATCTGCGTGCGTACTTCGCCATGATGAAAAGTGGAGCAGGCGCCAGGTCGTGAACTCTTCCATGTATTAAGCACACAAAGATCATGCTGTTGTAACAGATTGGCAATCTCATCATCCATGGTCCTTTGGCTATTCTGAACCCCAAAGCCAATATGCGCACCAAGTGGCTTTAGCACGGTGTTCAGGTCGCAACCCATCACCAGAACGTTGCGGCGTGGTAAAGATTCCAGCAGTCTGTTGAGCTTTTCCCAAAGTTGTAGACGTTTCTGTATTGTGGAATCCGTAGTACCAGTTTTCTCGACCCACTGATAGACCGAAACAACATCAATAGGAAAAGCTTTGCCATAAGCCCTGACGTGCAAAATCCTACCTGCAACCCACGTCTGATAATCGAGAGCTTCCTGCTGCACCAGTTTAGCTGAAACACAGATGCATACGCCAGCGTATCTTGTGTCTGGCGAGGCTGAGGCAACAAAATGCCATCCATCCCGCGTCCAGTGCGTTTCGCCACGGCCAAGTCCATAATGGACTTCCTGGAGCAAAACGATATCCGCACATTGTTGCCTTTTGAGCCAGTCAACTAGGACGTCATAGAGATCCGAACTCATTCCGCCGATATTGTAGGAGAGTACACGTACCCTCGGTCTTCTGCCCTGCAGAGTTGGGGCCATACGGGCCGACGCTTGCCGTGTGTTCACCCCGTCCGCAGGTGCAACGCCCAAGGAGTTGGCGCTTCGCCAGACCCCCCTATACCAGGTCCCTCCATGCATGACCGCTCGCTGTCTTGCTCTCCTGAAGGCTCGCTTTCGAACCCAGCTATGGTGTGAATCTGAATTCGGTCCAGAAAAATTCACAGCCGCCGAAACAGCTGTTCCACGGGCAGCACTGGAAACCGCCCGAACCCTCGGGTCTGTGGGCCCAGCCATAATGCTGTAGATTCTACTTGAAGGCGCCCGCCGCTGGAATTGGGACCAGCGCAGCTTGCTTGCGACTCCAAAGGGAAAAAGCCAGAGCTTACCACACATAAAAGAGCAGCAAGTAGGTACCGCAGAAAAGCCATCATCAAGAGGCGGCCCTACACTCGGGCTGTCCCAAGCCGAGACCCTTAGTAGTAGTAGTAGTAGTAGTAGTAGTAGCAGTAGTAGCAGTAGCAGGAGGTAGCAGTAGTAGTAGTAGTAGTAGCAGCAGTAGTAGTAGTAGTAGTAGTAATAGTAGTAGCAGCAGTAGGAGTAGGAGTAGGAGTAGGAGTAGCAGTAGCAGTAGCAGTAGCAGTAGCAGTAGCAGTAGCAGTAGCAGTAGCAGTAAGCAGTAGCAGTAGCAGTAATCAGTAGCAGTAGCAGTAGCAGTAGCAGTAGCAGTAGCAGTAGTAGTCGTCATCGTCGTCGTTCTAGCAGCATCAACAGCAGCGTTAGTAGTTGAAGCATCAGCAGCAGCAACAGAAGCAGCAACAGTCGCAGAAGAAGAACCAGGCGTAGGGAAAGTGGCAGCGAGTGTGCATGCGATGATGAAGGTCTTGGCACTTGTCGGCCTGGTAGAGCTGTGATACATCCTGCAGCTTGTCGGAATACGCGCGACATTGTTTGTCTCGGTGCGTCAGAGCTTCGACGAGTCGAAGGAAGGCGTGCCTGAATGGGTGCCCACTTCGAGGCAAGTACCGCACAAGGCGTCCGGCCAACGAGATGAGATTTGACAGGACATTTTGCGTGACGGAACTGGTAGAGTTTCAGGTTTTGGGCCTACGTGGACTACTATGCAAAACCAGCCTCTTGTATCCGGGCCACTGCGCCGGCACCTGCTCTAGCTCAAGCCTTCGGTCCCACAGGCTGGAGAGACTTGGATCTGTCAGCATCATGGCAATCATCACACGGCCAACAGAATACAGATCACTTGTCTTGTGAAGAGTAGCATAACGGAGTACTTCCGGTGGGGTGAACTGCGGGCAACTGCCACATGTTGGACTGAACAGCTGTGCTTCATCCCCGCGCAGAGCGCGAGCAATTCCGAAATCGGACAGCCGTATATTGCCCCTACAGTCGATCATGATGTTGTCCGGCTTGATATCACGATGCACATACCCTTGATCGCCCACCGGGTTTAAGCGGCTCAAGATGTCCAGGAGGCTGCGCGACGCGGAACAAACCACATCCAGGTGTTGCTCAGCATCCAGATCTCCCCAGGTAGACATTGCCTCCGGGGCTTTGGAAGCAAGGGCATAAAACATAAGCAGACAAACACATGAATCGGGGGATGTGTAATTATGATTGTGTATACATCTATAAATACATAAATATAACTATGTCTTGTATGTAATTTCTAACTTTGTAACATTGTAGATTCATACCTTCATCCGCGTTGCATATATTGTTTCTTTCTCTTAGGTTCAAAACAAACTTTATACCCACGGCGGATACGTCGCTCTGGTAGTATTAGTATTGAGCAGCATTAATAGATTTATGACTCATTACCGGTTTCTTGCCTCCTGCAGTGTCCCTTCCATCAGCTCCAGAATCACCACCTGGACTCGCTCCTCTCGGCGTCGCTTCGTGGACCTGTGCTCCTCATACCAGACCTTCCTTTGCTCGAAGGACGTGACGTACTGCATGATGCCGAAGATGGCAGTGTTCTCTTTCATGGCTCTGACCTCTTTCGCGAAATGCTCCGATCCTGCCCTGTCCCTAAAGACTTTGATGGCCACTTCCCGGCCATCAGCTGGGACGATGCCAAGGTAAACCTTCGCATGCGAACCTGAGCCTATAAGTAGCTCCGGATGATAGAGGACATTGCCATCTTTCTTGTACTCAGCTTCCATTTCCATGGATCGAAGCCATGAGTGAAACAGGTGCTTGTACCTGTGCGACTGGCCAGGATACCACTTGTCGAAAAGGCGCCTCTTGGCTTCTTTGGTAAATCCTTCTCCCATCTCCACTCTATACTGCTCCAGCATCTCGAGTCTCTTGTCCTGGGTCAGCCAGGAACTGTTTATTGCTCATACAAACAAAGATTAGTATTTGCATTTTCAAGTCTGCAACGAAAACATGCTAACAACAACGAACCCCTTGCCTAAAAACCGATCCTACTGACAGTATAGTAACTCCAGACTTAGAGGTTGCATATGTCGAACCCGAGTACCGGTAACGCTCCCATACACGACGCTGCACGCCCAAGTTGTGCAGAGCCCCTAGCCGATCACGAAAATCTTAAAATATTTCCTGTCCTTGAGAAGCTTGCTTCTTACGTATAGTCTCAGTTGTAGTTCCCTCTTTTTGCTTTAGACAGATTTCGAGTTAGGACCCTATAACCCCGAAAAGGAACTACTTACAATGGACACTATAGATACGTCCGAATGACTCTTGAACAAAATCCGCCTACAGCTAACAATGTGGAGATTCCCTGCGACTCGAAGGTGGAACGCACCACGGGTTTCCACACTGCGGCACCTGGGTCCAATCTCAGGGGTTGAAATGACCTAGGGCCCCAGTTGCTGAAATAGCAGACTTCTCACCATGCATATACTAAATACCCCAATAACCGCTTATTTAGATTATTTACGAATAGTAGGCTAATGTAGGTTACTAACTACTAACCACAAAACAGATATCCCAGTAACCCATGATTTAGATAGTTGGAGCCCTAGAACTGTTTAGGATTCAGGGTCTCTGGGGTGTCGGTCCTGAGGAGATCTGATCAATTCGGCAACTGTGGTTTCGATACCATCCAAGAAACTCGAACCAACAGGTCCGTAGGAACATCCCAGACCTTCCCAAAATCCCTTAATACTTAATTAGCGAATGTACCTTAAGTTATAGTAGTAATATGATTTATATATTCCCTACTTGAGGGATGTTGGAGGGTCTAGTATGAGCCTACGGCAGACAGACATATCCGTAGCTACGCCACCAAGGAAAGGAACAGGATTGCAAATTCCAACCCCTGCACCCGAAACCCTGAACCCCGAAACCCTTAAACCCTAAACCCCAAGACCATGAACCCATAACAGTGACCAGGCTCCGGCATCCGGAGCGAAAGAGGTACTGGCACTGAAGCCTCTTCCACCTGCCAAGCTCTACAAGCTGGATTTTAAAGCCTTAGGTCGAAGGTTGAGGGTTTAGGGGTTTAGGATTTACGGTTTAGGAGTTTAGGGTTTAGGGTTGAGTATATAGTCCGGGTTAGAGCAGAGTACGCAGCGTATATACGTGGCAGACAATTCGAGGTGTCAAACATGCAGGCAGTTGCAAACTACGTGATCTACTTTGTACCGAAATCACTCAAGATGGTGACTGTACCCTCAATGTTAACATACACAACAGGTAAATCAAAAGCAAGCTCGGAAGCAACACTGAACCTTCAAGTAGCAACTGGATTTTGGTAGGGAATGAGGGCTTTGGTTTGACTATCAGCGCTGTACCTTCTGCAGTCTCTCTTTCGCTGAGGCTCAGTTCGCCTTGTGGGGTGGGCATTAGGGCTACATTTTCTCCGTTCTCGGGTTTAGGGAGTAGGGTTTAGGGTTTAGGCTTCTCCGTTAGCCCCACATGCCTGCCGGAAGCAGAGGTTGGCGGGCTTGATTGCCAGCGTCTTGTCCTCCTGCTGCTCAGCGGCGCTGTGTTCGTGTATTGGAGAAGACCTAAGTAAGGTAAGCGAAAATCTAAACGGAAGGATCCTTGCTACACAGAGTTTGAAGAAAACAACGATATTAACTCTTGACACTTCTTATCAGCCCTTGAACAGCCAAAGGGGCTTAGGGCTTAGGGCTTAAACCCTGAGCCCTTACAAACACTAAACCCAACAACCAAATCTTAAGATATTCCCATACGCCCTGGTCCTGGTAATTGATGAGCTTGACCTGGACAGAATTCTAAACAAGACGAGGCCAGTATGGGTATATGTATCAGAATACAAAACAGCATATTAGAACAATATATGGTATAGCTTATAGTAGAACATGGTATAGTACAATCATAGAGTAGAATATCAAATCTTCAGTCCCGGCCAGGATCCCAGTGGGCGGTGCCCTATGCTACGCTGTGCAGGCATTTGGGTTCAGGTTATGGGCTTTGTGGTTTAGGACTTACCTGTATCCCCAAACGCAAACCCTACGAAATAGTAGGTTATGAACCCTTCATGATAGGTTTTAACCCCTAAAACGGTAGGTTGCTCAGGTATGGTTTAGGTTGTGGGCTCTGGGGGTTTTAGGGTTTAGGGTCCAGGTTCTGGTCTTTGTGGGTCTAGGATTTAGGGTTTAGGTTGCGGGCTTTTTGCAGCTTTGTGGGTTGTCAGGTTTCAGGTCAGGGGCTCTAAAGTTTAAGTTAACGGCTGAAGGTGTGGAGAGTTGGACTTCGGACCTGTAGGGTTTAGAAGTTTCGGTGTAGGGCTTAGGGCTTATGGGGTTTAGGGTTTAGGGTGAAGTTTCCGGGTTTCGGGCGCGAGGGTTCAGAGATCAGGGTTTGAGAGGGGTATCCTGGGAAGGGGCCGGAGGAGCTGGCTGTTTCCCTGAGCGCCTTGCTGTAAGCTCTGCCCCAAGCCCTCGGATAGGGTTTAGGGTTTAGGGTTCAGGGTTTAGGGTTAGGGCCTTAGCCGCAAACCCCTGACCCTTTGCTACCTTGCATTGAACCTTGCACCGAAGCACTGAATGTAGGCTGCATTTTCGACTATCGATGCTTCCACCTGCAAACTTTAATGGGCCTATTCTGGTGACAAGAACCCCATAGCCGTAAGCCCATGTATGCAACCCCTACGTTTCAGGAATTCTGTTGTAGATACTGGCTGAACCTGGTCTTTACCAAAATCCTAAATCGCCTAAACCGTGTGTTTTTAGGTTACAGGTTGATGAGGCAAGGATGGTCCGAACATGCCCTACCTCGAATTGAAAGAGCACCTGGTTTAGGGTCTAGGGTAGCATGATGGGGGAATACCCCACAACAGGGGTGACATGTACCACGTGAAAAACCCTCTTACCTCGCTCAAAGAGGGCACGCTACAGGGTGAAAAATCTCGAGCCTGCCATCTGCCGTCAGTCTGAGACTGAGACAGCAGTTTTCCGATGAAGCCGTTGAAGCGTGGAGCCTTTTCAAGACCTGAAACGTCCAAGCTCCCGGAAAACCAGGAAATAGCCAATGTGTCACGCCATCTCTCGTCTTGCGGGTGTACAGATGCATGCATGGACAACCCGGTATAGCATTGAAGAATATGCCATGCAGTACTGTAGCACATCTCCGCATACGATTGGCAGCCGCGACATGCAGTGAAAAACCCGAGACCCGAAACCTCGATCCAACACAAAACTTACCCACAAACCTAAACTAGTCTTTCTGGGAGCTGAAGCCCAGTATGGTTCTAGCCGCTGTTCTTATGGGTTATATACTAGAAGCACAGGTTGTGTCAGGCCTCTGTTAAAGCCTAATCTGCTGAATATTTCAAGCAGCCAATGATGTCGACTTCGTCGCCAACTTCAAATCCAAAGTCTTCTTCAAGCTCCTGTGTCGGAAGTTATCATGGTTTCTGGAGTTGTATGCTTTTTTTCGGCTGGTTTTGGATGTTCAGGCTTCAGGGCTTTAGATGTTCGGGGAGTGAGAGAGTGAGTAAGTGAGCGAGCCAGTGAGTGATGAACTGATGATGGTGAGGATACCGTGATGTTCATGGTGATGTTGAACGAGGAGGACGAGCGTGACGAGCGTGATGAGGATGAGGAGGATGAATGACAGTACAACGATGACTATGATGGTGACGATGTTGATGCCGAAGATGTAAATGTGATGATGATGATGATGATGACGATGACGATGGTGATGGTGACGATGAGGAGTTGGCGACGACGACGATGACGATGATTCAGATGACAACGGTGACAGTGTTGGTTTAAAAGCTTCACGCGTTTCGGGCGAGAACACTCCGCCGTCCCGGAAACCTCAGGATCGCACCTCCGAAGGAAGTAGAATTGTATCAAACGAACATGACCTTACCCATGAGGGCCTTACACACTCTAAAAAGTCCTCTTCTGTCTCCGCTGCCGCTGCCGATGACTGAGGTCTGGAAGGTGATGCACTTCGGTTTCGCTTGCGGCCCACTGCAGCGGGCCTTGCGCAGCGTGGGTATTGGGCCAGTTTCAGGTTGTGTGGCGTAGGGCTTTGCAAATAAAGAGCAACATTGAAAACCAAAAAACAAGACAGAGAAATGGTAAAATACATGAACACAACCCATATGTATACACATCTGTATATATATATATATATATTTATATCTATATTATATTTTTATATATGTATATATATATACACACATACACACATATGCCTCTACGTCTACATATACATCTACGTATACAAGACATACAAAGACATACGTACATACGTACGACATACAAACACACATATGTATATATATTTATATACATACACATACATACATACATACATACATACATACATACATACATACATGCATGCATACATACATACATAAGTACGTACGTACATGTACATACATACATACATACATACATACATACATACATACATACTTTACTTACTTACTTACTTACTTACTTACTTACTTACTTACTTACTTACTTACTTACTTACTTACTTACTTACTTACTTACTTACTTACTTTACTTACTTACTTACTATATGTATGTATGCATGCATGCATGCATACATATATATATATACATACGTACATGTACATACATACATACCTACATACATACATACATACATACATACATACATACATACATGCGTACTCGAAATTTTCCATACATGCATACATACGTGCATTCCAAATATACATACATGTGTACAATATTGCACAGTTATGTATATCTGTGGCTTAGGCATGTTTAGTGCCTAGCCCGTGTAGGGCAAGACTTCAAGTATTGCCTATATGCCCAAACCACACCAAAGTTCAAAGTCTACTGCATACGAACTTGCGGCCGGATTTGCTGGCAGAACTGCCTGTACACCTCCTCGGCCATCTTCCCATCACTGAATGCCTTCTCAGCAAAGCCCTGCAACTCGTCTAGGTCCGCATCGGGCGTGCGGGCGATGTGGGTCTGAACGCATTGGAAGCACCCGGCTTCGGCAGACCACTGCGCTTGGAAGTGGTTCAACTGAGCATGTCGCTGCTCTACCTAAGGGCTGGGGATATATAGGCGCGGTCGTTGCGGGATATGCCGCACATAAAGAATTTAGCCATAAAGCCCCAAAGCTTACGTCCTTCTCTATGGATTCAAGGCACCGGTAGGCCGAGTAAAGCTTCGCGTCTCGTATTGAGGCGACGCTGCTCCGCATGCGGATAGTTGCTGCAAAATCCGGGCTGAGCTGCCATCCCTCCCCTTGAGTTTCGAAGGGCTGAGCCAAATTTAAATTTGTAATGGTGGTGATGCAGGAATCCAGTCAAACGTAGAGCTACACGTGTAGGCAGGCATGTACGCATGCATTCGCACGGGCATGTTTGTGCATTTGCAGGTAGCTACTTCCCAGTTCGCATGCGCTTGCACAGTTTGTTCTACGCCTATGTATCGATACCTTCTGCCCCCTTCCTCCCCCCCAATCTGCTGTCTCTATCTGTAAGCAGAAACCTGTCCATCAGGCTTTGTGTGCGTACTCTTGTATGTGCGTGTGCGTCCATGTCATGTGTATCTATAGTAACTCTCTCACACACACACATATATATATATACATACACACACACACATATATATATATATGCATTTGTATATATGTATGTATACATATAAATATGTGCCAATACCTGTGTACTACTACCATGAATAATAACGGTAATAGTACTGGTTATTATTATTCTTGTAGCAATCGTAGAAATAACAATAACAATAACAGTAATAGTAATAATAACAACAGTGGTGGTGGTGGTGGTTGTAGTAGTAGTCGTAGTAGTAGCAGCAGTAGTAGTAGTCGTCGTCGTCTTTTGGTGTTTAGGGTTTAGGTGTATAGGCGCCTTCATATGAGGGCCGGGGAGTTAGAGAGTCGATTGTCTCCCTGCTGTAGATACTGAACATTTGGATCCCGAGTCTAGAAGAGAATCCCTGCATGTCTTACTCCCGGATCCCTTTCTTACGGTTCCCACAATGCGGACCTCTATAAGGAAGAACTCTCCTTCTTAAACTGCGCCATCTTTGGATCTAACTCTGAACCCTAAAGCCAAGACCTTAAGCCGAAACGTTTGAGGGTCTGGGGTTTGATGATTACAGCGGAACACAGCCCGCCTCACAGAAAGGGTGGCTTGCTCGCGAGGGGTCTACATCCAACTCAAACCCCTCAACGTGCAAGAACCATACTGTGAGCGAATCAAACCCAGATGTATCCCAGCAAGGGACCTACATCAAGACCTATAACATCCACTTCACCTACTGCAGAGGCGATCATTAGGCAAAGTCTCTGCTGGCTCGTCGACCAGTTTCGCCTGGGCTGCCTGGCTTTCTGTATCGTAGGTAGGTGCTGTTTTGGCCAAAATGGACCATAGACCCTAAACCCTAAACCCTAAGCCCACCTTAAACCATAGACCCTAAAACACCTGCACCCACCTTCAACCCCTAAACCCTATAAAACCTGAACCCAGTGTAGGCTCTTCGAAGAGATCCTAGGGTTCCAGAGATCCTAGGTTCCAGAGATCCTAGGTTCCAGAGAAGAGCTTAGGGTTTAGGGCTGGGCCTGGAATAGGAGCCTCGAGGGATTCTATTCCCGTAATGGGGAACGAGAGTTCTGGTAGGGGGATTAGACAACAAGGCATCGAACCTAGGGCTTCCAGCTGCATATGCTTAGAGTTTAGGCTTTAGGGTTTAGGGTTATGTATGGATATAACTCTAGGTTTAGGGTTATGTATGGATATAACTCTACGTATAAACATATACTTGCAAATAAAACGACAATTACAATTATAGCTGAGCAAATGACAATCTGCAAAAAAACATACCTAAATATGTTTCTATATACATACACCCATACATATACGCATGTATATACGTACATGTATATTCATCAATATTATATACACATGTAGAGACCGACAGAGATTCTTCAACAACTTTCGCTGATTGCGGTAAAAGCCACACCATGATACGGATTCGCTACGGTCGAATCATTCTTGGTGTAGGGTCCAGGGTGTTTTCACGTTCGTAGGACTCTACAAGGGTTTTACTAAGTGTACAGGGTTTGAGGTGTAATTTCAGTGAGCAGTGGCATGTAACGGGGACAGGTAATATTAAGGCAACTTGGTGGTCATTCCCGGAGCAACACTAAGTTTTGTAAGACTACCTAGGCTGCCCTGCTAAAGCCTTTGAAGCATAAATGGTTCATGAGATCCCCTTTAAGGCCCAACAAGGGGAAGTACAAAATGATAAGATGTCCCGAAGCCCTCCCTAGAAAACTACTCAGGCTACTGGATCCCTGCATCGTGCATCGCGAAGAGGGCCAGCAATGTTGACAGGCTTTGTTGTATGCGTAGACCATTGCATACCATATCGACGCCTCAGAAATGAAAGAGCCTATCTGAACACTTTTCGGTGCCTTAAGTTGAAGCTGCGCCCGTTCCTTGACCCTAAACCCTAAACCCGAATCTTGTGCGCCGATAACATTAGCACCCCTGTCCCTGCCTCCTTCGCTGCCGCTTCAACCTGTGCCGACCAGCGTCCCAGCCTTGCTAGGGCTTAGGGTTTATATAGAGGGTATAGGGTATAGGGTTTAGGGTTCATAGGGCTTATAGGGTTCAGGGTTTGGGGTTTAGGGATTCGGAAGCTGCACGTCGGATGGCACCCTGGGGCTCCGGCTACTTAAGTAGGTAACTCGGTAACCCGTTTAATCTTTAGGTACGTGGTGCCCTTGATTCAAAATACCCAAGTGTAGTGTAGGGGTGGGTCTAAGGGTTTTGGATGTAGTTCATCTTATTCATATATTCATGGGGTCTAGGGCTAAGTTTACGAGCTTGGGCATACGATTCTGAAAAGTCCCTGAAATCTGACACGCTACACTCCAAATCCTGAACCCTAAGCCCTGAAACCTGAAACCCTACACCCTGAACCCTAAACCCTAAACCCTAAAACCTGAACCCTAAAACCTGAAACCCTACACCCCGAACCCCACACCCTAAACTGAGGTTTACTTGGCTCGTGGGATCCTGGTGCAAGGCACAAGAACGCCGCAGCCGCGCCAGCTCCGCTGATAGCGGCGACGGCTGCCAGGTGCCTATCAGGGTTTAGGCTTTACTCTCTGGTTCTTAGTAGGGAATGGGAATGGGGGAATGGATCCCTATGATAGTCCCTTAAGGTCCCTTATAGTAGTCCCGATAACCCATTCCCCCATTCCCTACTAAGAACCAGAGAGCTTGGGGCCGGGATCTGGGAATTAAACCCTGTCAGTTTAGGAAGCAAGGAGAATTGAGGATCGGGGGAATCAGATCTAGAGGGGTTTTGGAATTAAATCCTGGTCTTGTCTTTTTTCAGGGTTGCTGGTCCAGGACTGGTGACTTGGGGATTAAGATTAAGACAAAGGTTTAGCATTGGCATTTGGGGCCGTGAACCCCGAAGCCGTATCTTCCACCAACTTACTGTTCCAGCGCATTCTCCTGGCTGCTATTGGGATATAACCTTCTTGGCGCCTGCAAACAGACCTTTCTTCAGGTCCTTTTAAAGCTCACCCGATTCGGGATATTGCAATCATCGCCCTTCGGAGTTCAGAGGGCAGGAAAGTTGAGCTGCGGTGGAGGTACCAGCGAAACTTCAGACCTCCGGTCAGCAAAGCTTCTGGTTTGCAAAACTGCAGCACAACTTATGCTGTTTGACTCTAGCTATAATTGTAGTCCAATGTAGTCGCACTTCGGTTCTCATTCACTCGCAGTCACTAGCAGCGTGACCTCGAGAATCACCACCTTGATCATCATGATCGCCGGAGTCATTAGGGTTTAGGATTTAGGGCAGCAGCACCATCATCGCAGCTGAAGCATGGAAACCCTGCAACGGTTCCGAACGCTGTCCTGGCGGCCCAAGCATCAGCGGACATGGCTATCCGCAGGCCACGGTGCTTCACCCGGTACGTCGAATTCTGCTGGCCTTTAATTAACCGAATCTGTAAGCCCGAAACCTAAGAGGAGACTTATAGCTTTCAGGGATACGAGCTGCTTGTAAGCAAGCTTTACAAAAGTGAAGGTGTAGGATCTGCGACGTCTCAAATCTTCCCGGTCTGTAATGACAGCTAGACTATGCCAGATGGGACACTTATACACTGCTTATGACGGTGATGCTGTCGTCTGCAGCAAAAGCTTGCGAAGAGCGGTGCGCGATGAGAAACAAAACCAACTAAGATCTTATTGTTATGTTGCTACTGATGCGGCCGGTCAAAAACATGCACCACCCAGAAGTACTACCCCAAACTCTGAGCATCATGGAGTTTTCCTGCAATGTTTCTTCTGCACAAGGAGCCCATGGCCCCTGTCTAGAATCCCCGGAATAGCTCTGAAACATACCAGCCCGTGGTTCGGGATCTCTGGCTCTAGGATTACCGTGGAACACCCTTTTTTGGCCTAAACTGTTTAGGGATGTTAGGGTTCAGGGTTCAGGGTTTAGGGTTTAGGGCTTAGGGATTAGAATTTAGGCTGAACCATGCCTTGAACTTCCAAAACCTACTTGGTTGTCCAGTCTGTACACTTTCCGCATGAGGCTTTAGAACACTAGGCAAATTATGGTAGTTTAGGGTAAACCCTATAACAACATACCTGTATACTTGAACAAGTTTGGCAGGTTTCACAGTGAATGCAAGGGCCCTCGTTTGTGTTTCGATGCTTTGCAGTTGGTGTCGTTTCAAGCTTCGTGCCAAAACCTATGAACCTTATGCTGCCTGTTGTCACTTGAGATAACCTGCATCCCGTACCATCTAACTACTCCACTCTATCGAAACTAGGCCCATAGCCTAAACTGCAAAATCCTGAAACTCCCCAGAGCACCGACTTTCCTAAAATCTTCAACCCCTGTCCTCTTCCTTGCATGTAACCTTTGCAACAGAAGCATCAAGCCCGCCCCGGCACAGGAGCCCCAAAACCTAAACCCGGAACACCAAGCTCGAAACCGAAAAACCTACAAAACCCCGAAGTGCATCCTCAAACCTCCAACCCAAACCCAACAACCAAAAACACTTTGAACCCCTGAACCTAATTAGACCTGAAACCCTTATCCCGAAACCCTAAACCCGAAGCCCTGAACCCTAAACACAAACCCCTAATCTCTAAACTAGGTCCATACGCCCTCAACCCTAAGCCCCAAACTAACAGCTCTAAACCCCCTAACGCCTAAACCCCCAAACTACAATACAAGCCCTAAGCCCTAAACCCTAAGCACTAAAATTAAACTATATGCCCTAAACCCTACACCCTAAACTAAACCCTCACCTTTACATAAAGCCTAAACCATAAGCCCTCAACGGTCAACCCTGAACTATAAGCCTTAAACCCTAAACCCTCCCTCAATCCTCGACCCTAAACCCTAAACCCTCCCTCAATCCTAAACCCTAACCCCGAAACCCGAACCTCCAGACCATCCCTGGTCCCCGGAAGCTGAGCATGGCACTGCAAGGCCACGGCTGCAGGTCCTGCTCCGAACTTCATGCGCTTTGTCTACACTATTTAGGGTTTAGGGTTTAGGGTAGTAGTATTCTTATCGTAACTGTTTCCAGATTTTCATGAGTCTTGTTACAACTATGCTTGACCTGAAAATTGTTATCAATGTCAATGATACTGATACTTTATGGTTTTATTCCCACTGTTAGCAGTAGTCTTGGTATTCTTGTGGCACTGTCCTTACTATTTCTTTGTTATCGTTAGTAGTTATCATCAGTCAGTGTTCATTGTTATTAGTTGCTATTTCTTCTACTTACAATTATTGCAATATTAATTTTGTGATTCATTATTATCAGCATCGTTGCTGTCAGCAGAACCACTATTCGCATTGTCATTACTGCCTGCTCTTTCTCTGGAGGGGTGAACGGGGGCTTGGGGTGGGCGGTATATGGTAGCATTCGCGCTGAGGTTTGGACTGTCAAACTCAGAGCCTAGGACTTTTTAAGTACAGTAGAAGCCCAAAAGTTGGAAACCCAGTAGCCTCAATCCCTGAGAGTAATGTATAGGGAATCCCAGCACTATTTGTCCCTTGCCGGTTTCCAACTTTTTGGGGTTTACTATAAGGTGACTGTACTTCCAACCCGGCTTGCTAAGCCGTCGGATCCAGTGCTACTACTACAGACTACTACTGTTACAATTGCTAACACTGTTATTACCGTTGCTATTACACTACGAGAATACAGACCCCCAAGATCTCAAATCATTCCCTAAACCATGAACCCTAAACCCTCATTAAACCTTAAACCCTAAACCCTTAAACCCCTAAGCCCTAAACCCCAAACCCCTAAACCACTAAACCCCTAAGCCATAAACCCCTAGACCCTAAACCACTAAACCCCTAAACCCTAAACCCTAAACCCTAAACCCCTAAACCCTGAACCCGGGCTTGGGATCCACCGGGCTTTAAGTCATCAGGGCTCAGGGCTGTGGGTGCGAAGCCAATTGCAGAGACAAGGGGCCGTGAGGTTTTGGAGCCTCGTCCGTGATAGAAACCGCTTTAGGGTTTGTTTAGGGTTTAGGGGTTTAGGGTTTAGGGTTTAGGGTTAGGGTTTAGGGTTTAGGGGCTTAGCGCTTCAGGGCACTGCGGGTAAGAATATCCTAAGTCATAAGCTCCATGCCTGCCAGCCACGAAGCTTAAACACAACTGCTGAAAAGCCCTACGTCGAAATGAAAACCTGAAGCCTTAAGCCTAGACAATGCCTTAATCTTATAAAACCACCTTTTTTAGGGTTCCTTGTTAAACCCTTGAAAAGGTAGGTTCTTTGGGGTCCAAGTAAGAGCTATAAAGCCTGGAGTTGACATCTCAAGACCTCGACACATGGTTAACATTCGGCGACCTCCATAATCTCTACTTGGGCCGCAAGTCAAACGGGTTTTATGGTTTAGTTTTTTTGTTTAGTGGGTTTAGGGTTTAGGGCTTATCAAAGAGCTCCTGTGGAATCATTTGAGTTGTCCTTGGTATATTCAGAGCCCTTGGAGGTTTAAGGCTACCGCAAGTCTGTTAGCATGGCCGTTTCAACAATACTTTCACCGAGTATCGTATCGAACCGCCCGCTCCCGTATCGAACCGAACCGAAGAATTTGGGACCGCACCAAACCGCACCCCCGAGCCCTACCACCCACCTCCCCACCTCCCACCTTCCACCTCCCACCTCCCACCTTCCAACTTCCACCCCCCAGCCCCAACCCCCCACCCACCTTTGGGGAGGTGGGAGGTGGGTGGGGGGAGGAGGGAGGTGGGAGGTGGGAGGTGGGAGGTGGGAGGAGGGAGGTGGGAGGTGGGTGGGAGGTGGGAGGTGTGGGAGGTGGGAGTTGGGAGGTGGGAGGTGGGAGGTGGGAGGGTGGGAGTTGGGAGGTGGGAGGTGGGAGG
>CAJNJA010007355.1:678-16201 GCA_905231915.1 Symbiodinium necroappetens
AAACTGCTCAAAACTTTCGTTCAAAACGTTATCAGCCCATCCAGCCCACCCCTGCTATCCTGCTCGCGTGTTTCTTACCCGATGCCATGGCTTTCCTCACTAACTTACCGAGTCTGCGGTGGCAGGTGCGTCATGTCCTGAGCTTGGTGATTCTGCTCCGCTTGTGCGGGCTGTCAGTTCCGCATGGTGATCCTTTACGCTTTTGGTCCTACGACGGCAAGGACCTCAGTGACCACCACGATGTCTGGTGCATGTCCGGCGTGGATGAGGCAGCTGCTGTGGTGCGTTGGTCCACGTGGCAGGACCGGCAAGCTGCACGGCTTGCTTGGGAAGCCTTGCTCAGGCATCGTCGTGTTTTGTGTCACCTGTGGTACACCCCGAATGCACAGCGCAGTACATTGTGCATACTCTTGGGCGCGCTTCACGTGGTGTCCACTCGTATGCAACAGGAATTTTGGGAAATACTCGTTTTCCAAGTGCAGTGTTTCGACTACATGTGGACGTGGCACAAGAACTACCTAGCAAGCCCTCCTTTCTCCGAAAGCTTTCGGGCTTGTGCCGAAGCACGCCCTGAAAGTCCTGTCAAACGCATGGGAAGTGGCGCTTCGGTTTTTTAGATCCTGTTAGTGGCTTTAGAGATTGGTGTACACGGACTTAATTAATTTGTATGGAAGTTTTGGGTTCTGCCTTGTTTGCTTTTTCGCTTCTCTGGACCCCTGCGTGCTGTTGCCTTGAGAGACTCTGCGAAAGCTTTCGGGCTGCTGCCGCGCCCTGAAAGTGCTGTCAAACGCATAGGGAAATCCTGGCAAACCTAGGTTTTAAGCACATTTAAGGTGCCCCGCGCAACCGGGCAAAGTCTGCGCGTGTGACCTAGTTGGGTGCATGGGCTCCTTAGGAAAAGGCGTGATTGGGCCATGGTTGTTAATTGTTCTAGGGTCTGCACTCCCAGGGGGTGTAGAGACACGCTTGCAAACCTTTGCACCTCGATCCCCACCTTAACCCAACAAAACCTATTTTTTGTGGGTTCTCATTATGGTTTATGACATGAACCCTAGGGGCCCCACAAAAAGGCTGGTTTTGGTAGAGGGTTTCTTGTTATAGTGTCTAGAAGATTAAACCCTACACCCTCCACCAGAGTGCCATGATGTTCAGACATCGGAAAAGGGGGGCTGACGACTTCGCAAGGACATCGGGCTGGGGCTGGAAGCCGCTATGTTGCTATGGTCTCTAGGCACTGGTGGCTTCAAGGCTTAGGGCTTCCATGGTTTCGAGGAGTTTGGATTCAAGAGCTGCGGGTGCTGGGACAACCCACCGCCCTCACTACAGTGTGCACAAGAGCACAATGTCGCCTGAACCGAAGACCCTAACCGTGCAGGGTTGTTTAGCCTAACTTCGCTCGGTCGGAACCGTCATCGATGCACAGAGGTCTGGGTCTATGCAGGCACCAATCTCCGGGTGAAGGCATTGGCAGAGATCCAACGGCATGCTGTTCGGGATAACGAAAAAGCAACAAAGTTCGCTCCGCTTTGTCGCCCGTAGATGCAAACAATGTCAGCACATCTACGGGCCCTGCGGCCAACCAGCGCTACGCTTGCAGGGTTCGCAGAGTTTGTATTGGGGTTCATTTCTATGCCAGGGTTGCGAGATTAGTCAGTCGAAGGTTCAGGTGCCCAAAATTTCCCTCCGAATCCTTCAATCATCTTCAAGCCATACAAGCTTTCGACGGGTTCATACTGCTCCAAATAAAACCCCAAACCCTACTCATTCAAGGGTCCAGAAGTATCCATATACCGTTTACACTTTGGCCTTGAAGTTCCTAGATAGATGGATAGATAGACAGCTAGGTAGATAGACAGATAGATAGATAAGATAGATAGATAGATAGAAAGGTAGAAAGGTAGATAGGTAGACAGGTAGACAGGTAGACAGGTAGATAGGTAGATAAGATCTGTATACAGTGAGTAGTTCCAGGCCAAGTGTATATTGACATGGAGTCTTGGAGTTATTGTCCTCCTACGTAGTAGAAGCGAGAAAGCCACAGTATGATTGTCTTTTTGCCTTAAAGTACAGCACAAGGAACCCTAGAACTTATTTTTTAGTCTGAACCCATGTTCCAGTTTGTTAGGGTTCACTGTAAACAGTAGTAAGTAGCAATCAATAGTACGATGTCGCGCTTACCCCATTTGTCCATATACCCATACAGTAGATATCTTAACCTAAAACCCCCCAGCGCCCTAGTATATGAAGCTGAGAGGTGCGTCGTCCTCGGAAGTCGGGTATTCGGCGGATTGGGATGAGGCGGATCTCCGTTCGTATCAGAACCGCATAGGGGCTCTGGCTGTGGCGCTTTTAAACATTTTCGAGGCATCGAGTTTCTCAGCCTTTGGGCTCTAAGCCCTACTAAATCCTAAACCGAGTTCAGGCTTTAGTGGCTTGGGATTTAAGATGGGTGTGAGATTCAGGGTTTGGGGTTTAGGGCTTGGCGCTATGTTGCTGAGAGTAGTATCAACCCAAAGAGCGAAGCGAACCTCCATTTGAGCACTCAAAAAGGCTTTCGGTCTTTCTGGTTTCTTCTATTTCACGAGCAAAACGAACAGGAATTAGAAACCTGAACCCAAAGCAGCAAGCAAAGACATGTCTGATCAAGAGGGTAGGACAAGCCCCCTTTCTCAAACTTCATGGTAGCGCGCCCCAGTTTGCAGGTACATATGACGAACCTTAAGGACCAAATGAGCCTTAGAATTAAGGGTCTCATACCCCTATACTATGATTTCCTAGATGTTACCTGAAAGTTAATCTCTTTTCGACTGCATGTCGTCCTTAAGGATCAGGTTCGGGATTTGGGTCCAATGGCTCTTTGTGTAGGAATCTGTTGGAACTTGGACTCGGGTTTAGGGTTTTGAAGGGGTTTAGGGCTTAAGCCTTAGAGGGTTTAGGGTTTCGGGTTTAAGTTTAGGGTTTAGGGGTTTAGGAGTATTAAAATTACCCTTAAACTCGATAAGTGCCCCACAGAGCGTGCCGCAGCCCCGACTTCTCATCGAACCCCGACCAAAGCCTCCTTCAGTCCTATGCATTCAGCCGTCGCCAAAGGGACCGTCAGCAATCTCGAATAAAACCCTATACTATGCAACTCTACACCACGAAATTTTGCAAAACTCCTTACTGCACTAAACAAAAAATGCCCTGTGAGAGGCATCGCTCCGGTAAACCTTGCAAGCCCTAAACCCCAAAGCCCAAAACCCTAAACCGCTCTATCCCAAACTCTAAAACCTAAACCTCAAAGTTTGAAACCCTCAACCCCAAACCCTCTGAACCCTCAGCCCTAAATCCTAAGGGCCGAAGCCCTAAAACCGTAAAGCCCTTATAAGCCCTAAGACCCTGAACCCTTAAACCCAAAGCCTAAACCCTAAGGCTCAATATAGCTCAGAAGCCTTATATAGCCCTAACCCTACTATATAGGGCCCTAGGGGCTCTAGTACCCTCTATAGTAGGTACCTGGAGGGTTAGGGTAGTATGCTCTTGGGGCCGAAAAGCCTTAACGCAGGGGTCCTGTGAGCCTCCCCTAAACCCAAAGCCCGAAACCCTAAACCCAAAACCCCTAAACCTAAACCCTAAAACCCCTAAATCCCTAAAGCCCTACAGCCCTAAAGCCTTAAGACCCTTAAAATACCCTAAGAACCCTTTTTAAAGCCCTTTTAGAGACGTTGCTTTCTGAGAACTCGATGTCCGGCTCCTCCATGCCCTCACCGGCAAACTCCGCGGCAGGCTGGCAAGGGTTTTACGTTTAAGGGTTTCACTGCTTTAGGGTATTAGGGTCTAACGGATTTAGGGTTTATAGGACTTTAGGGCTTAAGGGTTTTATGGCTCAGGGCTTTAGGGTTTAAGGGTTTTAGGGGTTTAGGGTTTAGGGCTTTAGGGCTTAAGGGTTTTAGGGTTAAGGGCTTTAGGGCTTTAGGGGTTTAGGGTTAAGGGTTTAGGGCTTTAAGGGTTTAGGGTTTTTGGGCTTAAGAGTTTAGGGCTTTAGGGGTTTAGGGTTTGGGGTTTAACGTTCGAGGGTTCAAAGATTTAGGGCTTAGAGCTCCCTTGTTCAACCACCAAGGAGCTAAACGCAACTTGAACCTCGGAGAAACGACAACCCTTCTAAAGGGGGTCTCCAAAGATCTGGGTGCTTTATAAGGTTGATTGACGATTGGGTTTAGGGTTTAGGGTTTCGGGTAAACCCTGAACCCTTAGAGCCATAAGTACGCCAAGACAAAACAGCTTGAAGAGCCAGAGCCCATACCCAAAGGGTCCTAACCAGTGCCTCTATAGAACAATGTACTCCTAGGGTTTTTGCGTGTTGGGATTATGATTTGGGAAACTATCCCCCAATAAAGGAACCCTTACAGGGACCCATAATTTGCCCTAAACCCTAAACCCTAAACACTTACAGGGACCCATAACTTGGCCATTCTACGCTTTTGGCTTGTATCGAGGCCTCGGCAATTCTCCGTCCGGACGCAGGAGGCCACGGCGTGACAGGCCCGCGGAGTGAACTTAATTCATGTAGGTTCCTCATTATGGGTAATGCAGAATTTTATATTGTCAACCGTATCTGGGCACATAGACCCTCAGAGGGTTAACCCCCCGAAACCTACTTGTTCAGGTTCCGTAGAAGGATATCCTAGGTACCCCAGTAGTACCCTTGTGACCCAGAGGGTCCATGTATACTGTAGCGTTATACTGACTGTCATGATATAATATATATATATATATATGCTCCCCCGGGTTATCCACCCGTTGGGGGGAAAAGGAGTGTTGGACCGAATGGTCCGTTTGACGGGCCGCGGTGCGGCGTCTGCGTGGACTCTAGGAACCCCTTGAACGAATCGAAGCTTATTTAGAGGGGGACATACAGAGAACAGACTACCTTATAAAATACCTCCTATACATACCCGATAGAATACCTTCTACAATACCTTGTGGGATAACCGAAGGAAGGTTCCTATGAAGGAAATCAGGAACCATGTCGAATATACACCCTCTACGTATTTTGAGGAATTTCGTATAGGATACCCTACAGAATACCTTTCTAAATATAGGCTACAGAATACGTTTCGTGCAATACCTTATGGAGTGCCCGACAGAATACCTTATAGAATGCCCGAAAGAAATACACTGTAGCAGAATGCCTTGCAGAAGACCGCTGATGTAATTTAGCCTCTGTGTACCTTAGGCTATGCCTTACAGAAGATCGCCGACGTAATGTACCCTCCGTGTACCTTAAGTTAAATATGCCTTGTAGAATATCCCCTACAATACCTGTTAGGATACCCTTTCGGAATACCTTATAGGGTGTCCTAGAGCATACCCTATAGAAAACGATGTAAAAAGACAATCAGGAGGAGCCCCATTCCTCAGTTTCTAAGAAAGAACCCGGGGATCTAGGGGTCTTGCGTATAGAATGCCTTACAGAATACCCTTTCTACAAACCTTTAAAAAGCATAAAAAAAGCGGATTGCTTGTAGAATACCCTGTAGACCTACATAGTATATATATATGTATATATACATACCGTCTCCCTATATGTATATGTATATATATATATGTACACACACACACACTCACCCTGAAGAATACCTTACACAATACCGTAACGTATGGAATACCCTATAATACTTTATCTAATGCCCCCTATATATACAGTATGCTATGTAGAATACCACTTAGAAAGCTTATAGATTATCTTGTAGAAAACCCCATGTATATACCCTGTATGAAATTTGGTGCTATCGAACGTCCTTTCGCATATTGAGGCCCCCAAACTGGACCCTTCTTCGAACACCTAGTGCAAAACTGATGCGTTGGGCACAGGAACACAGACCCGGCGGAGGACAGCATGTTTGGCTACTGATTTCGGCGCAGGCGCGTGCCGGGAAAGGGTTTAGGGTTGTCGGCATGTCTCGAAAATTCTGCCCATTCGCATATGGCGGAGTGCCGGTTTCATCAGACAGGAAGGTGACTCCTCCAACATCATTACATGGCCACTTGGGGGACTCTCCCTGTATCTCTGTCTCCTGCTACTGGTTGTACACTTACATACCACGACTGCCGCTGCTAGTTCGACTCGACTATTTCCATTGCAGTCGCGGTCGTCGTCGTCATCGTAGTAGCAGTAGTAGCAGACGTCGTCGTCGTAGTGGTGCTTGCAGTCGTCGTAGTGGAAGTAATCGTCGTTATTACTGCTGCTGCTGCTGCTGCTGCGACGACGACGACGACGACCACTGCGACGACGACCACGGCTACTTCCACCACTAGACGCTAAACCCTAAGCCCTTACTCCTGCTGTCCGTGGTCTTGCATTTGAGGTTGTAACGACTATTTTTCCCATTTCACCCTTGGCTCCTTTGCTGCAAGTGTAGACTCTTCTTGCTACGATAACCACAAATTCCCCAACCGGACTTGTAACAGTAGGACCTTAATACAGAGCCCAAGACAACCCTAGACCCGAAGCCCCAACCCCTACTTGGAGGTCCAGGGTACTTCTACTTCAATTATACCTAAGTAAGTAGGATAACCCAGGTCATAATTAGGTTATAACTACAGTCATATCTAGGTTATAAGTAACCCTGAACCTCCAAGTAATCACACTTCTACACCCCCCAAACCTCTCAAGTCCTGTAAGCCCTAAACCCTAAACCCTAAACCCTATTCCTTAGGAGCTGACATCCGGTAGAGAACACGTCGCCGGACGCTTCCGGCAGAGCCGAGTGCACAAAGAAGCACGCCCCCGAGGGGCCGGCGCCCCTCTACCCAAAGGGTCTTAGGCTTTAGGCTTTCTAGGGTCTTATAGTAATTCGGTACCTATATTAGTAGAATGTTGGGGTTCTTATGTTAGGAATGACTGGTATGATTTGAGACCATAAAAGTAATTAGGGTCCTTTGGGTTAAGGAACCCCTGTAAGGCTAAGGGCGCATGCACCGTTAGCGCCCCATACCTTCCTACTCGATGTCGGGAGTTCAATGTTTCAAAACAGGGGTCAAGGGGGGGTTTTATGATTAAAGGTGCAGGGTTAGCGGTTGGGGTTTAAGAGTTTAGAAGTTTAGGGACAAGAGGATTTACGAATTCAGTGGTAAGCCTTGGTTTAGAGTTTAAGAATGTAACTAACAAGAAGTGAAGAGGCCTCAAAGAGGGTTGACGATTGCTTGACAGGTCGAACATGCGTTTGCTGCTCCTTCTTCCCGCCTCGCATCAAACCATGTCCCGATGGCAAGATACCCCCCTAAATTAAACAATAGTAGAAGACTAAAAGTTGGAACATGATCATCCTTACAACCTTAACATAAGGGATCTTAGCACTACCCATAGGCCCCTAAGTAGTTGGCCCACGGGATTACCTTATAGAACTCTGAATAGCAACGATAAAAAGGAACTACTTAGGAGCCCTAAACCCTAAACCCCTAAGCCCTAAGACTTAAGGGGCCTATGGATAATCATCCTAAACCCATAGTCCGACTTTCTTGGGTCCGCTCGCTCGAAAGCCTAACTCCCAGAATGCTTCCACAAAGCCTGCAGCCCAGTTAAGAGTGCAAAGGCGGCTAAGGGGCGTGTGTAGGATTTGAGGTCAGAGGCTTTTGAAGGATTATGAGCTTCAAAGAATGCTCAATAGGGTCCCATATTTTTTTCAAAAATCTCTTATATATTCTAAAATGCATCTTTTATAGTTAATGACATAAGGGGGGTTAGGGGCACAGGGACCTGGAGCCTACGTCACTTCGTAAGTGCGACAACCCCCGGTTTGCTTCTGCTTCCGTGTACCCGGTGCACTGTTGCTGGCAAGCTGGTAGGCACCTGGCAGCTAAGTTGGATGTATTGAACTGAAGGTGTCAGGGTCAAGCATCTATCTTATAGCCAGCATGCTGCAGTTATTACACTTAAACCCGAAACCCTAAACCCTGAACTACGCTTTCCACGGCCCTCAACCCGAAACCCGAATCCCGAAACCTTAACCGATTAGCATCCCTGTATCCTAAACCCAACCCAAAGCTGTAAGCCCCGGCCCTATCGGTCCAAAGGACTTCATGAGTAGGTGTTCGAGTGTGGGGATAGCAGTTATGTAGGTTACTACTTTTGGAGAGTACTTGGACCCTTGGGGGGAGGTACCTAAAAGCGCTAGAATGGCGGCCAGCGTTCTTGTATATGAGGACCCTGAACCGCGAACGCTAAAGCCTGAAACCCTAAGCCCTAAACCCTAAACCCTGAACCCCTGAACCCTAAACCCCGAAATCCTAAACCCTAAACCCCTCCAAATCCTGAACCCTGGACCCTAGGCCCCTAAACCCTCAACCTCGCAACCCCAATTGGGGGTTTCCGAAAATAGGGGACCCGAATATAGTACCCTAAATAGTAGGATCTCTATTATAAGGACCCCAAAATAAGGTACCCCCTTCGTTTCGGAAACTCCCAATTCCCTTAACGGATCCTTAAAGAAACCCACATAGTCCCCCTATAGACCCCTTAAAAGGAACCCTTAAGAAGGATCCCTCATCGTACCCCCCTAGAGAACCCCTTTAAAGGAACCCTTCTAGGGCTTGGGATTTAGGGTTTAGGGTTAAGGGTTTGGGATTTAGGGTTTAAGGGTCTAGCGTTTAGGGTTTAGGGTGGAGAGCGTAGGCCATCACTGGAGGAACGGTACGCAGTCTAATCTAGAGGTCGGCATTAGATACAGTTCAACAAGGTCTGCGGACCTTTTGAAGTTGAAAGTTCAGTCTTTTTATTGCCATGGGCCATGGCGTAAGTTACGTCCTGTGTACTTGAGGAAAGAAGGACGCCCTTTCAAGAAAAAGGTAGCTTGTGGTGAAAAGCTGGTTTTACAGGAGACTTCATGCATCTGTGCCCCATTTCCAACCCCTGGCACTAAATTCTCCGCTAGGGCCTTCAACTCAGATGCCATGTGCTGTACTTGTAAAGACGGAGTTGCAAAAGCACCTCTCCAGCATCTGCGCCGCCTCTCTATGAGCACCTGTCCAGCATGCATGACTACAGTCTCCGTTGCAGTTCCTTTTCTATCTCAACCAATGCTACCATTAGGATCCTAAGCCGAAACCCAACACCCCAAACCCTATAAACCCCAAAAAGGAACTACACCCTAAACCCAAAGCCCTATAAACCCCCAAAAGGAACTACAGCCTAAACCCAAAGCCTTAGAAACACCCCGAAAAGGAACTACACCCTAAACCCAAAGCCCTATAAACCCCCAAAAGGAACTACAGCCTAAACCCAAAGCCCTATAAACACTCCGAAAAGGAACTACACCCCAAACCCCAAACCCCTACAAACACTCAAAAGAAGAACTACCACGGAGACCATAACTAGCCCCCTAAGGCCCTTCAGCCAGACCTCAGGGCTTCAATTTCCCCAAAAAGCCCAGGACGACTTACGGAATTTACACCCTCATAGATAAGGCCCCTTTGATTTGAAAATCATAAAAGTTAAGGCCCCTAAGCAATAGGGGCCTTACGATTATGATTTCCAAGTCTAGAGGCCTTACTCTTATGATTCTTAAGGTATCTGAAGAAGAGCCCAATTATGATTTTTTGACGTATCTGAAGAAGAGCCCAATACCGAATACCCCGTTTAGTTGAGGAATATACACCTTCAATTCTGGGGGCCTTACTTGTTTGTTTTTTGCGGTATCTGAGCAAGAGCCCCGGAGTCCTTAGTTGAGGAATAGACATTCAAGTGCGGGGGGCCTCAATTAGGGTTTAGGGTTTAGGGTTTAAGGTTTAGGGTTTAGGGTTTAAGGTTTAGGGTTTAGGGTTTGGGGTTATGATCTTAAGGCGTATTTTCTTAATTAGTTAAAGTGTCGGGGGCTCTTTGGGCAAATAAGCAAAGAGGAACAAAGCTACTCCTGAGTAGCTAGCCCCCCGGCCCTTTCCCAAAGGCTCGTATGTACATGTTTATGGGGGGGGTACTTCCCCAAATCATAATCGCAAATCCAAAATATAGAAGCCATGCATTCTACTATATAGGTATCCACAGGCTCCATAATGGTTCCTTTTGGGGATTGCCCTAGAAGATCCTAGATATAAACCACCAAGAGGAACCACTATGGAGCCTATGGGTACATAGGACCGCCCCAAACCCTAAACCCTAAACCCCAAAACCTAAACCCTGAAACCTTGGATTTTGTAGCAAGCAGCAACTCAAGGCTGGATTTAAACTCCAAGCCCTGAAGCCTAAGCTCAACTCTTCTTCAGGGTTTCGAGATCCGGGGTCGATCCCGACTTCTATTTTTTTTGAGGCTCAAAGTAAGATGTTTAGGGTTTAGGGTTGGTTTAGTAAGGGTTTAGGTTAGGGTTTGACGCGTGTAGCCAGGAACATACGATATTCTCCAGTTCAGGGTAGTGCGGGATTGTGTCCCCCAGCAGTAAGAACTCGAGACCCCAAACGATGACGATGTGAAAATGGGGGCTTCCGAAAATAGAGGACCCTAATATAGTACCCTAAATAGTAGGATCCTTATTATAAGGACCCGAAAATAAGGTACCCCTTATTCTCGGAAAGTCCCATATAGGCTTCCACTGGAACCTTGCATCCGAGAGTCACCATTGTAGCTCCGTGTTTTGGCTACTCCAAAGATAGCTACCTTCTTTGAATCCACATCAGGTGCCGTTTCTTTTTTTTGTTCTGGATGTGGTGAGTGTTAGTGGGCTGCTTTAGAACGCAGGTTTGGGGTTTTTGACTTCGGGTGGCCTATGAGTACCGAAAGCCCTACGTCACACGAATGTACGAAAATTCAACCCCGCAAGAATTTGGTCAATGGGAAGGTTCGTAGAGACCGAGGGAGCAGTTTTGGCCTTTACCGCCTCATGCAGTTTTTTCCCCTGACAGACTAGAATAAGAATTATCATCACCATCGCCATCACCATCACCATCATCATCACCATCACCATCAACATCACCATCATCGTCTTCAGTGCCGTCATCATCAGCAGCATCATCATCACCAGCATCATCACCAGTAACACTCATCACTTGTAGCAGCCAGTAAATTGCTTGTTTCGCAGTGGGGCGGCACAGTGTATCCTTTCAACTTTCCCCGTTTCATCCCACGTTTCACGTCCATAATGTGGACCAACCGCATGCACGTGCTTGAAGGTTAAACAGTGCGTCGGTTGCGAAGGACGGCAGCACATTTGGGCGTTTAGGTTTTTCCTAGACAAGCCTAAGCAGGAAGCGACCCTAAGCAACATGCATCTATCCCTTTAGGATGGCTCCCAGAAAATGCCAAATGAAAGTCCGCCTTTCCCTACAAGGTGCGAACAGCCACAAGCAATGCAGCAAACTCCCCCAACCGTGACACCTCAACTCATAGACCCCTTAGACTCTAACACCCTATACCCACGTGTACCTAGACTTAGAGTACAGGTAACTCTTTGTTGTTGCCCCTGCTTACCTCTCAATGAGGAATGGCATCCTTTTGGGTTCTTGGTGGCTCCATAATACCAACCCTTCAAACCCCTCAACCCTAAACCCTCAACTCCAAACCCCCCCCAACTCCAAACCCGAAACCCCAACCCCTCAACCCCAAGCCCTGAACCCTAAACTCCTCAACTCCAAGCCCTGAACCCTAGACTCCAAACCCAAGCCCTGAACCCTTAAAGCCCCTTAACACCCTCTCCTTCAAGAAAAGGAGATGTGCCCTCCACAGCGTCAATTTAGAAACTGGGAGGGGGGGGGGTCCTATTTTACACAATTACCGGACCCACTAAGATCCTAAGGGTCCATAGACCCAAATAGTATATGCTTTTTTCTTAAATCTTAAAGTACCTCTTTCGGGACTACTTTCAGCTTTAAGACCAAAGGGTATGGGTAGTTGTCGAACTTCGATCCCTTCTTCGGGTCCTTTTTTTATAAGGGTGCCGTATTTTTTTTTGGGGGGGTGGACTTAAAGAGGGACACTATAATTCAGAGAACTACCCATATACTGTTTGGGCACTCGGACCCTGAAACTACGGCTCAAGCGAGCCCCGCAGCCTTATATAGGATGCCCTTTGGGCCCAAAAGCCTTAAACTATGAGCCCTTAGCGCCTTGGGCTTAGGGTTCCCCTAAACCCTAAACCCCAAAAGCCCTAAAAAGCCCTAAACCCTGAAAAGCCCTAAAACCCTAAAGCTTAAAACCCTAAAACCCATATGAGTCCTTAGAGCCTTAGGGTCAGGGTCAGAGCCCCCTTGGAGCCTCATAGGTTCATTCTAAGCCTGGAAAGCCCAGCTGTTTAAGGACTCATACAAGGAACTCAGAAAAAAAACAGGGAGCCCTTCAACAAGGAGCCGTTTTTTTTTACAGTGTTGTTTAGGGCATTTAGGATCTTTGCGGATTCACGATGTAGAGCATTGAACCCCAAACTCAAAACCACGGAGCAAACCCTAAAAACCTAACCCTGCAACCCTAAGCTGCCCTAAACCCTAACTCCCAAACTTTAAAACCCGAAGCCCAAAACTAGCGAGCATTTTTCGGTGGCTTTTTCGGCTCCAAAGCATTACGGCTACCCCCTTTGCTTCGGCTTGCTCCCAGAGGCGCCTTACCTGGACCTGAAAGTATGTAGTTTTTGGGTTTAGGGTTTAGAGTATGTAGAATAATGGCCTTTTTATGGGTTTTGGGCGATTATTTCACCTAACTTGGGGGGGGTTAGATAGTAGCTGGTTGAGTACACGTTACACTTTTTGGCATAATACATTCCCTTATAGAACTCAAAGTGTACATTTTTGGCGATAGTATGAACTCAGCAACTGAGGCACTCCAAAGAACGGTCGGACGCTTCATCCAGGTAGCAATATGTGCCCTGGCAGTCGGAATGGGTTCCTTCTGAAGGGTTTTTTTAAACACGCGTTTGGGGTTTCAGGGGTCTGCCCAAAGGCTCCATTGTAGTTCCATTTGGGGATTATCTTATAGGATCCTAAGTTTAAGCCACCAAAAGGAACTACAATAGAGCCTATGGGTTTAGGGGTGTGGGGGGCAGTGCTACCCTTTTCGGATGTCGCTCAAAACAGAGCCAGCCGATCGGTTCAGGATGGTTTAAAGTACCTTCTGTCAGGATTTCGTATTCATGGACTAGC
The DNA here is from genome assembly GCA_905231915.1 of Symbiodinium necroappetens. Lineage (NCBI taxonomy): Eukaryota > Dinophyceae > Suessiales > Symbiodiniaceae > Symbiodinium > Symbiodinium necroappetens. Next base: position 13,778 of record CAJNJA010007355.1, read on the forward strand.
CACTGGTTCAGGGCTTAGGGTTTTTAGAGTTTAGGGTTTATTGGTTTAAGGTTTAGGGTTTATTCGTGCAAAGCGCCCATTTGAGTCTATTTTCTTCGACAGGACAAAAAATTGGGAGCTGGTTTTCGGCGCCAGGGGTGACTGGCTCATGGGTCGGTCTTTAGCTTTGCCGCATAAAGGGTGCAGGGTGGGGAGGCCTGTCAAACCGCTCTAGTGACGCAGAATCATCCGTATCGCCAAACACGGTGTCAGTTTTTCATCTCAGTTTCCACCAACCCCTAAACCCCTAAACCCTACACCCTACACCCTAAACCCTAAACCCTTCAAACAAATTGACCCGAAACCGCCAGTATTCGCGCGACCGTAGCCCAAAAGCAGCTTCTCCAAGAAAGGTACCCGAGTTCCGAGTCTCGATTGATCCGGGATTCTACACCCTAAACCCTACAACCCCCCCCCCCAAAAAAAAAAATCGGTGCCTTAAAAATTGCCTATACTATTTTTTGGGGTGATTTCGTTTTTTCAAATCCGCGTCTACTATACCACCAAAATCCTATTCTAATTATTGGGGGCCCTACACTAATCAAGGATTCCTGAAGCCCTCGGTCGAGGGCTCAGGGTTTGGGTTTAGGGGTTGAGGGTTCAGGGTTTAGGGGCTTGGGGTTTAGGGGTTTAGGGTTTAGGGGTTTAGGGATTGGGTTTGACCCAACTTTGTCCATACCCTAGTGTGCCGTCTACATCCTTCTTCCTAAACCCCTAGAGCCCTTGAAATCATCTGTGTCATATTCGAATCCTCAACATCCAAATCCCCAAATCCCTAAACCCTAAACCCAAGTCCCTAAACCCTAAACCCTAACCCCAAATCCCTAAACCGTAAACCCAAATCCCTAGACCCTAAATCCTAACCCCAACTCTTGTAAAGCCCAAATCCAGCCCTGCAGATCCCTGAGGGGTACTTTGGTTGCCGTGAGAGCCATACAACCCCCTCAGCACCCAACATACGCTGAAACCCGAAGCCCTAACTCCAAAACCCTGAAACCCTAAACTTTCCTAAACCCTAAACCCTACCCCAACCCATAGTGACCGACAATTTGAGGGTTCTTTCTTATGATTTCCTTGTACAAGACCCCAAGAAAAAAAGGTGGGTGTTTTGGGGTCCGGGTAAACCCTAAACCGTGGCTACCCCAACGATCCCCCCAACCCTACAGCTCCATGTGCCGATATGGCCCAGATAATCTATACTTAGGCCTTAAGGGGTTCCTATACATAGGTATCTTAAAATGCCTCATTGAATAGGTGCCCCCTAATCCTCGACTCTGCCCATCCTCACCACTGTAACTTGCAGTAGCCCCCCACGCCCAAACCCCCTAAATCCCCAAAACCCCTAAGCCCCTAAGCCCCTGAACCCCTAAACCCCTAAACCCCCAAGCCCTAAACCCCCTAAACGCCCTAAACCCTCAACCCGAGCCTTCAAAGAAAACGCTTTACAAGGATCACCGTAAGCCCGAAGCTCCTCAGCTAGGGTTTCGGGTTTATAGGGTTTATAGGGCTTATGGGGTTAAAAGGGTTTATAGGGTTTATAGGGTTTATAGGATTTATAAGGTTTATAGGGTTTATAGGGTTTTAGGTTCAGGGTTTATAGGATTTAGGGCCTCAGCAGACCTCGAAAGCCTAAACGCTGAATTCCCAAAATCGTAACCCCTGAAACCCAAAGCTCGGGAGCCTCAAAAGGTGAAGGTAGGTAGGATTCGGCGGTAAGCACTTTTTTTTGGCCTGAGGGTCCATGCACCCGAATAGTATATACTTTTGGCCCCAAAGTACCTATATAGGGACTACTTTAAGGCCAAAGTATATACTATTTGGGTGCATGGACCCTTAGGGTAAAGATTGCCCCACCTACCTTCATCCCACCTTTAAACTGCCCTAAACCCTAAACTCCTTTAATGATCCCCCAAAAGGTCCAAGCACCCTGAGATCCTAAATGCCCCGAAAAACACCTCCCGAAGGATCGGCTTCAAGTGGGGCGTTGACCGCGATGCCCTGGGTATGGCAGAGCCTTCCACAGCAGAGTTCTTATAATACAGGGGCCTTAATAATTGGAATAGGGTTCCTTTAAAGGGCTCCTTCAAAGGGGTTCTATATAGGCTACTATAAGGGTTCTTATGAGATAGGGGCCTTGATAAATAGAACAGGGTTTTGGGGTCCATTTTACCACAATTATAATTTAAACGCTGCGCGTCGTCTGCCTCGGCCCGGCCGTATGTTGGGAGGAAGACATGATGCCAGGTCTGGGGCTTTTGCTTTCGCAGGATATCGGGGTGCAGCGTCTGCGGGGTGAAGAGTGATAGGGTTTGTGCATAGACAAACTATATATAACTATATATATATATATATATATATATACATATATATATATATATGCTAGCC
>CAJNJA010007356.1:0-15589 GCA_905231915.1 Symbiodinium necroappetens
CACCTGAAAATGTCCTAGAACAACCCGCTTCTATAAGGTATATAGACCCTCTATAGGGCTCCTATAAGGGTAAGTACCCACCTGAAAATACCCTAAACCCTAAACCCTAAACCCCTAACCACAACGGAAACTACCCACCTGAAAATGTCCTAGATTAAGTAGGTCTGGCGAAAGTCTGGGTTGGGAGGCTCTCGGAGTGTGGACTTACTGTTGATGATAGAAATCCTTCGCATGGCCTTAAGGGGTTTAGGGTTGGGTTTGGGGGTTTGGGCTTTAGGATACAAATCCTTAGCATGGCCTTAAGGACCCTAAGCTAAAAGAATTATGGCATATTCCTTATTCTGGGTATTGCAGGATTTATATCATCAACCGTAGGAACATGTACTCTCACATGCCCTGGCTACTGAGCTACAGAACTAAACCCCTATACCTACTTATAGTCGCTGTATCACTACCTGTAGCCGAAAAAACCTTCCTTGTTAAGACAATATATACATATACATATATATATATATAGAGATATAGAAACTAAAATAAGGAGCCCTAAAAAGGTGGGTCTTTTCGGCTACAGGTATTCTCTACTACACCCTAAAACTCTGGTCCAGGCAGCCGCGACCCAAGGGAGCTCGCGGATTTGAAAGGGAATCACAGGCGGGCGATCAGCGCGCTCCCACTGCAGCGACCTAGCAAAACATGCTGATATAGAAACAACGTAAGCATGCCCGTTTCGGGGAGTTACATCATCTGAAGAATAGGATGTTTTCTATGTGGTGATGTGTTTTAGGGATTATTGGACTACAGTTGGATGACGGTGATGTAATTACCCAAAACGGGCATGCCCATCGGCAAGATGGATTTTGGAAACCCGTATTTGAGTAGGCTTATTGATAACGAGTGTAAAAGTGTAGGGGGGGTATGAGATTGTATCCATCTTACCCAACGGGCGTGGCCTACCCTAACTGAATATGGCACCGATTTTTAAGAAGCATCGAATAAGTTCTTACATGTCTCCAACCTTAACAAGGCCACAGCAGCCCCCACAATCTGACAATAACCAGCCATAAGGTGTATAAACCTGCTCACGTCGCAGCAAACCTTCAAGCCTCTCGATCGGCTGCACCCTAAAAAAAGCCGCCCCTAAACCCTAAACCCTATGCCCAATAACCCCTAAACCGCCCCGACACCCTAAATCCTAATCCCAATGTCCAATAACCCCTAAAACGCGCCGAAGAGCATGATCTGGACCGCTCTGTTGCAGAAGTTGGGCCCAAGGCGGGTCTTCCAGGAGACAGCGTAGGCGTAGCGTTGGAGAATGTCCGGCCAGGAGTGCCTCAAGGGTTCAGGGTCTGTGGGGCTTTAGGGTTTATAGGGTTTAGGGCTTAGGGTTTAGGGTCTAGGGCCCTCCTTGAAGAGCCTTTGAGTACAGCGTCCCCATGAGGTGTCGGGGTTTAGGCTTTTAGGGATTAGGGTTTCGGGTTTAGGGAGGGTCATCTAACGACTCGAAAGCCCTACTCCAAGTATAAAGGCCCCTACCTTAAGCTACCATAACCTACTTTTTTGTAGGTGTTTATTATAAACCCTACTATGGAATTTGTAGGGACCCTACAAACTTAGTAGGTTTTGGTAGGTTAAGGTATACGATGCAAACCCGAACGAACCCGGTCCTGATAGCAATGGGCACAGCACTCGCCGCGGAGGGGCACGCGATGCGCAGCTCCTGGGCAAAGCAGTGGGGTTTTTTATTTACACAAAACCCTGTAAACTTTACGCAGACGGGGAAAAAGGATACTAAAACCATGGAGATAGCCCCCTGAAAGACCATTCGAATCATGGGTTTTGGGGGACCCAATTCCATAAGAGGTTAGGGTTTAGGGTTTAGGAGTATCTTTGGAGCCTAGTTGATACTCCAAGGGATTCAGAACCTCATTTCTCAGAAAACCTTCATCAAACCCTTTGACTTGACTTATGACACCCTATAGCCCTAAACCCTACAACCCTAAACCCAATAAACCCTAAACCCCTAAACCTCATAACCCTAAACCCTATAACCCTAAGTCCGTACTTTAAACCCAAGTCTCGGGTTTGCTGCCTTGGAAGCCGGGATACTCTCGGAGATGCATCACCTGCTTGCCGCAAGACCCTGGTCTGCAAAAAAGGGCTTATGGGGTTGATTTGCATCGTTCTCCAATTGAGGGTCCCTCTCCGGTATCCAAATATAGTATGGCAGCCTTATAACAAGGACCTCAAAAGGGAGCCTAATTTAGAGAGCTGCCCATTTTTGGCTTGAGGATTAAAAGGTTGATTCAGTTTAGGGTTTATGGCTTAAGGTCAATGGTTTGGGCTTAAGGGTTTAGGGATTAGGTTCAGCGTCCGGGGTACATAGGGCTGTTTTCGGGGTTTAGGGTTTTCAGTGTTCAGGGTTCATAAGGTTTTGGGTTTCCCATTCCCTGCTTCCGACATTTCCGCAACGAGCGACTTATCAAAACGCGCCAATCCAAGAACTGAAACTGCAGAATATGCGGAAAACCTTCAAAATAAAACATCCGAAACCCCATCACCCTCAATCCCCAGTATGGAAACAAAGCGGGGGCATAATGAGGTTAAACGCCTCAACCAAACAGCAAGAAAGGTACCTCTAGATGTTGAACCCAAACCTGCAAGCACCGAGGCATGCAAATACAAGAATACCTCCATACAACCTTCAAACATCTGAAGCTGAAACATCAAGTAGTAGAAATGCACACGAACAAAACCAGAAATAGCAAACAAGATACAGGCAAAAGTGTAGACCCTAAACCCTAAACCCTAAAGCTACAGAGCCCAAAATCTTCAAGCCAGAGCCGTGCTGAAGATCCCAGGAACCGGTAGCCAGCTCGAACGAAAGTGCGAGGACAAGAGATCCGCCAAGCTCATATCGAAGAGCCTGCGCAGCGCTTCGTACCCTCAACCCTAAACCCTAAACCCTAAAACCCTCAACCCTAAACCCTAAATCCCAAAAGGTTAAAGGCTACCTGCTCGGGCCCCAAGTCCTTATGGCTGTTGGGGTTTAGGGTTTAGCAGAGAGTTTTTTGCCGCCAGTGATCTCACGAGCTACTAAGTACAAGGATCGAAGCTCTAAGGGTTCAGGCCCTAAGTAGTTCCTTTTTGTGGCTTATATTCAGAATCCTACAGGATAATCCCAAAAAGGAACTACTTAGGGGCCTATGGGTAGTTGGAGTACTTGCTGTGTTTAGGGCTTAGGGTTTGCGGAAGCAAAGACCAACGTCGAGGTGCCACTGCTCATAGGGAACAAACCACCATGTCGGCGGAAGGAGGTTCACCATTGAGCTCTGCGAGTCATAAAGATGGTTCAGCCATCCGGCCTGGGCTGATGTACCCATAGGCCCCCAAGCAGTTCCTTTTGGGTACTGTGAGGGCCTTCTGTCCTAAGTCTTAAGAACTCAAAGTAGGGTTTGGGGGCATACAGCCCTATGGAACACTACTAGTGACTAGTGATGGTTCGACCCCTATGTTAGACCACGGATGCTTGAAACAAAGGGATCATTTTACATACATATGTCAAATCCTGAGGCTCCTAAAGAAAGGACTTTCGTCTACCAGGCCCAAACCTAAACCCTAAAACCCTAAACAAACAGTTTACAGTAGAAGCCCAAAAAGGTTGGAAACCCAATAGCCTCAATCCTTAAGAACAATGTATAGGGAATCCAAGCACTGTTTGTCCTTTTTCCGGTTTCCTACTTTTTGGGGTTTACTTTAGTATGTAAGAGTTTGGAGGGTTTGAGGTTTAGCGGTTCAGAGTGTGCGGTGTCAGGGGCTCGTCGATTGAAAGTGAATCAGGATCTTCGCATAATGTAGGAAAGTCATTAAGACTCTTAGGAACCCGATCGTTCATAATTGTCTTACGGATTTGATGCACTCACCGAAGTCCGAAGTCTTCAGCACAAGCGACTTCACACATTCAGCCATGTTGCCAAGAAATCTCGAAAGATGCCCACGGGATAAAGGGTGGTGGTGGTGTTGGATGTGGTGTCTTGTGGAACCTCCGAGAAGAGTTGCGCCAGGGTCCGCTTGCGCAAGCCGTCCAGATGCAGGAGGAGGACGTCCGTGGACAGCACAGTGTGGCCCCACCTGCACAGCAATCTAAACCCTAGTTGTTGACTTCCTTGGCGCCAAGAGAGGAAACGTGCGAACATACTAAATAGGGTTTTGGGCCCATTATACTACAACATAGCAAGGAACCCCCACAATAGTATAGGTAATTATTTAGGCCCCTACATTACACCCTAAATCCTGAGCCCTAAACCCTAAACTCTGAACCCTAAACCCTACACCCTAAACCCTAAGCCCCTACACCCCTGAGCCCCAATCGGACCCCAGATTTCAGGCCGCGACCTGGCATATTCCAGGTGTCGTGGTGCCCAAATCAAGGAGTGCTCCGTGAATTGGTGTTCCTGACTGCCCGTTGAGGGTTAAGGATAATTTGTGTTCCTCACTGCCGAATTTCGGGTTTAGGGTTTAGGGTAATGTGTGAATTTCGGGTTTAAGGTTTAGGGTTTGTGCTCCTCACTGCCCAATTTCGGGTTTAGGGTAATTTGTGTTCCTCACTGCCCAATTTCGGGTTTAGTTTTTAGGGAAACCCTAAACCCTTTTGCCCTTAACCCTAAACCCCTACCTGGACCCCAAAGAACCTACCTTTTTAGGGCTCCTTATCATGATTTCCTTGTATTATATAGGTCCTTAAACAGGTAGGTTCTCTTGGGTTATAAGGTAGGGCCTAAATCCTTCATGTTTACAAGCGCAACAAAACCCGAAAAGTTCTATGATCCGCAAAGGCTGCCCTTCGTAACGACCTAGTACATACAAAGTTCCCTTGTTCTTGGTAGGGAATGGGGGAATGGATCCCATGAGAGTCCTGTAAGGTCCCACTATAGTAACCCTAAACCCCTAAACCCTAAACCCCTAAACCCTCACCCGAAACCCCTAAACCCTAAACCCTAAACCCATTCCTCCATTCCCTACGGAAAAGAGCCGGTGAGAAGAACAATGAACTCCGAGGCTCCCCGGTAATATACGGGCCTGAATGATTGGAATAGGTTTTCTTGGTGGGTTCTTATAAAGGGTTCCTTAAAGGGTTCTATAAAGGGCTACTATGAGGGTTTAGGGAGTAGGGGCCTTATTAATTGGAATAGGTTTTTTGGGGGTTCCTTATTATAACTATAGTATAGTGGGTCCCAAAACCCTATTTTAATTATTAAGGCCCCTGTATTAGCCCTTTAAAGCGGTTAAGGGTTAGTTTAGGGTTTTAAGGGTTCAGGGTTTAGGGTTTATAGGGCTTAGTGTGTTTAGGGTTTAGGGGTTCATAGGGTTCAGGGTTTAGGGTTTACGGGGTTTAGGGTTTATAGGGTTCAGGGGGGTTGTAGGGTTTAGGGGTTGATAAGGGTTTAGGGTTTAGGGGTTTATAGGGTTTTAGCTTATAGAGTTTAGGGTTTAGGGTTGAATCAGGTTACCCATTTTTTCCCCCGTTTTTGGCTTCAAGAAGGGAACCCAAAAAGGAAAAGGGCACTTCAGGGTATTACTGGGGAACCAAGGCTCCAAACACTCAGAAGCCGCTTGAACTACCCGAAACCATGTGCCCTACACCCTCAAGCCGCAAGGCTCTTAAGCAAAACAGGAATCATGAGCCCTGAACCCATGTGCCCTTCGTAATTCCTAGGCTGTTGAGTGACCCGCTGAGAAAGTAGATGCTTTCTTGGGTTCCAGTATTGTTCTTTAATCTCTTATTTTTATTACTATTATAGGAACCCAACAACACCATAATTAAGGATACTACTGAACATCCCAAATTTCCAAGTGTCATGATAAAGCATGCAGATGTCGCCGACGAAGAAGGGTCCTCGGTCCTTCTCGTGGACGTGTTGACTTGGTGGCAGGGTTTGGGGTTGGGGTAGGGTTTAGGGTCTCACCCTAAACCCTAAACCGGGATTTAAGGTTCAGGGTTCAGGGCTTTAGGGTTTTGGGGCTTAGGGCTTGGGGCTTCAGGGCTTGGGGTTTAGCGTTTAAGGATTCGAGCTTAAGGTTTGTAGGTAATTCTTCGGGGATCCCAAGCCCTGAACCCGAAGGCTAAACCCAAATCAAACACCTAAGCCCTAAACCCAGGTGTCGGGTTTACCTGTAGCCTAAAGAACCTACCTATTTTAGGGCTCCTTATTATGAATGCTGTATGTACGTCCTTAAACAAGTAGGTTATTTCGGTTTAAAGTAAGGCATCAAACCGCGAACTCGGAACTCTGAACTAAATACTTAGAATAGGCTGCAAATGTATCCCCACATGCCTGCACCTGCGACAGATGCACCCCAAACCCCCGAAGCACTAACCCGACTCCCATCCTCGGCCCTGAACCCTAAATCCTAAACCCTAAATCCTAAACCGCGTTCTAGAATCAGAAGCTGTAACCTGCAGAAGCCCGGCGACTCAGGTCCTTCTCGCTGATGTCGAAAAAAAGCAGGAACCTGCACTTTGAAGTAACCAAGGAGAAGAAAGTATATATGCTTTCTGAATCATTATGGAACAGGTCCCCCAAAAACAAGACTTCCCGTAAACTCTAAACCCCTAAATCCCTAAACCCCAAAAGGCCTAAACGGCCTAAATCCCAAACCCTATGAACCCTAAACCCTATAAACCCTAAAGGACCTAAACGGCCTAAAGCCTAAACCGTATGAGCCCTACAAACCCTAAACCCTTATAAACCCCTTAACCCTACAAGCCCGAAAAACCCTATAAACCCTATAAAACCTAAAAACCATAAACGGTAGATGGTACTCCAGAACCCAGGAACGCCACGTCGGGCGGAAACCAGATGTGAGGAGCTGCAGCTGCGAAGATGACAGGACAGGACCTTTGAGATTTTTGGGGGTTTATAATCGGGTTAGTTCAGGGTTGATAGGGTTTAAAATCGGGTTAGTTTAGGGCTAATGGTTTATAGGGTTTATACTCGGGTTAGTTTAGGGTTTATAAGGTTGTTTCGAGCTTAATAGGTTTTTGGGGTTTATAGGTTTATAGGGTGTATATTCTAGGTTGGGTACTGCCCCCAATATACAGTTTCAGTCTATAATAGTTCTACTGTCGTCGTCGTCGTCGTCGTCGACGTCGTCGTCGTCGTCGTAGTAGTAGTAGTAGTAGGGTGGAGCAGTGTGATAAAAAAAATTCTTTAATAAGAAATTAGAGTCTCGAAGCTCGCCAGATTTAGAAATCCAGGGTCGTAACAACTTATTTACAAAAAATTGCTCTTATGCGGGATTCGATGCTCTTGAAGTAACTTACGCTGCATTTAAGCACCATCACCCCTTTCCAGCAGCCGGGTGTCACCGTGCCCGCCGGCTGAACGAGGTTCACCTGCGCAGGTGCCATTACTTGCGAAATGTGAAGGTCATCAGGGTGCTTCGTGTGCCTTTGTAAGCCGAAAGTAACCACCCAAACCTGAATTGATTTTGAGACGGGATGCTCGTGCAACAGCAGGCTTCTCAAGGGTTTGCTGTCAGGGCCAAGACTTTTGAGTTCCAGGCTGACAGATGACAAAACTGAAAGCGGCCCTATCTCGGCGAGATAGTGCGATTTTGATCTTGTAATGGGAGAATCACGGCAGACATTCATTACCACCTGATATTCTTGCCACAGAGGGTACAGTGGATAAGGCTGCAGGTGTCGGCCAAGTTTACTGGTTCGCCCTCACACCTTTTTCCGGAGATGGCCGTCACAACTCGCTCTTGCTTGGCAGCTGCGTCCCTTCTTCCTTCGCCACCTCATGGAGGACGCTCCGCACGACGAGACATCCTTCAAACCGTTTTCTCAGAATCTGGGTCTTCAAGCTGGCATGCGCCGCAAGTGCGCTTGCTCAGCTTTAGCTGCCCGGACCAGCTCACGAATTTCTGCGTTAGTCAAGCTCCTGCCAACGGCTCCTGATCAGGACCCAGGCTGCTCAAGCTGAGGCTTTGAACTGGAACCAGTTTCTGGATGGGTGATTTAGCCCAGACGAACCGAAATAGCCCCATCTCGCCGAGATAGGGTGATTCAGGCCCGACGAACCGAAATAGCCCTATCTCGCCGAGATAGGGTGATTTAGCCCCGACGAATGCCGAGATAGGCCCGACAAGCCGAAATAGCCCTATCTCACCGAGATAGGGTGATTTAGCCCCGACGAACCGAAATAGCCCGATATAGGGTGATTTAGCCCCGATGAACCGAAATAGCCCTATCTGAGCGAGATAGGGTGATCTAGCCCCAACGAACCCAAATAGCCCTATCTGGGCGAGATAGGGTGATTTAGCCCCGACGAACCGGGTCCTGGAGCAACTGGAGGGCACCGCCTGGCCGTTCGAATTGAGGAGCTCGGCAGGCGTCTGGATGTTTGTTGCGCACATGACTCGCGAGAGCTTTGCTGGTTTTGTAGCCCTCGTCGCACAGGTGGCAGATGTGAGGCTTAACATCGGCCACAAGTCGTCCGTCCAACGTGCGTTGCCGAATTAGCGGGGAGCGCGGCTTATGAGGGGTTTACTCAGTTTGTGCCTGGGAGGTTCAAAGTGGTTCCCTGCTCAGCTGTGCAGATTTGAACTCGCTCGCTCGACAAATCATTCCCTAAATAAGCCACGCTGCGACAGATCAGCACAAGCTTGTTCACGAATCTGGTGGTGGTGGTGGTGGTGGTGGTGGTGGTGGCGGTGGCGGCGGTGGTGGTGGTGGCGGTGGCGGTGGTGGTGGTGGTGGCGGTGGCGGCGGCGGCGGTGGTGGTGGTGGGGGTGGTGGNNGTGGTGGGGGTGGTGGGGGTGGGGGTTGGGGTGGGGAGTGGCGGTGGTGGTGGCGGGGAGTGGTGGTGGTGGGGAGTGGTGGTGGCGGTGGTGGTGGTGCCCCGTTCTAAAAAGCTTAGAGCTATGTACCTCGCTTTCTAGATTTATGATTTTGGGGTTTTGGTCTGGGTTAGTGTTCCTAAGCGCTCAACTGAGCCCTGAAGCAGGGCCACCCTTGTGCCTCTTCCAAGGCGTTCTTTGCTTCGGCTTGTCGAAGTAGTTCCGGTCGACCTTCCAGAGTTTTAAGTTCTGGGTTTCTAGTTTGGGGTCTTGAGTTTTTGCCTTCGCATGCTTCTCAACCGACAGGTTTTCGGTTTGAGGGATTTTGGAATTTAGGGCCTTGGAATTTCGGTTTGGAGGTTTGGGTTTGGGTTCACGTAGTGTTGCAGAAAGCTTGAGCTACGTACCCAAAGCTTTTGACCCTGCAACCGGAGTTGCCCACCTTACACCAAAATTGCAACCTGAAAACTTGAAAAGGGGAGGAGACTGTCTCCTTATAAACAGCGGGCTTTTCGTCTAGGCTTCACAGTCTTTGCAGGACAAACTCTAGAACAGAAAACACAGCTTCAAAACCCTGGAAGACCGTCCTAAACCCTGATTGCAGCCAACAAAAAACTCCAAACACCTGAACGGCGCTCAGCAGCAAAGGTTTTGAAAGTCAGATGCCATGCTCCTTGAGCCATGTGAGAAGCTTGAAGTGGGTCGGTTTCAATGTGATTTGCCCACCGTGGTGCGCAAGTTTGTTTGCTGCAGCCATGTGGTCAGTGCTTTTTCGCTCTGCCGATTCCTGAAGAAGCATGAGGGCATCTGTAGTGAATTTCACATCCGGACGCTTATCGCCAGGGTAGCGTTCCTGGAGGATTTCCTGCACGATGCTTTTCGTCAGAGGATGCAAGCTGAAAGCTGTCTTTGGGATTAAGTGACGGCTCGCCCAATCAGGAGATTGAAGCTTCTTGATCTCTGCAGCCACAGAGTCGACTCTCGGGCCAGAATGCACGCGTCCACTCGTGTCTTTCGGGGCTCGACCACGACGTTGCACGGCCGCAGCCTTGTTGTACTCGCTCTGGCCGGATGCCGCTGCTATTCACTTCCGCTTCTTCTTGCCGTTGTGCTCGTCAGCACCAGCTTCCACCTGCTCCGCGTGCACCACGCCCAAATCATTATCTATCTCCTGGAGGGTGTCAAGCAACATCAGGCGAACAATGAGCGAAATAGTACGTAGATAATATGCGCTGTAGTGCAGGTAGGAATTTCCAGTACTAAAGTTGTACTACAACCAAGCACAGTCCAGCCAGGATCCCTTAAACGAGGCGCTTTCCAGTACGCAGTACAACCAAGCAGAGTCCAGCCAGGACCCCAAACGAGGCACTTCCAATACTAAAGTTGTACTACAACCAACAAGCACAATCCAGCCACGACGCCAAACGAGGCACTTTCCAGTACGTACTGCAAGCACAGACCAGCCAGGACCCCAAACGAAGCACTTCCAGTACTATCGTTGTACTATTTACAACCAAGCACAATCCAGCCAGGACCCCAAATGAGGCACTTCCAATACTAAAGTTGTACTACAACCAAGCACAATCCAGCCACGACGCCAAACGAGGCACTTTCCAGTACGTACTACAACCAAGCACACAGACCAGCCAGGATCCCACACGAGGCACTTCCAGTACTATCGTTGTACTACAACCAAGCACAATCCAGCCAGGACCCCAAAATGAGGCACTTCCAGTACTAAAGTTGTACTACAACCAAGCACAATCCAGCCAGACGCCAAAAGAGGCATTTCCAGTACAACAGTTTGGTACTAAAGGCGCTTGTGCAAGGAACTCGTAATACCAACTAGACCGCGTATTTTTACGACTTAGAGTCTTGGTTTTCTCGAAGGTCTGCCCCGTAGTGACCTGTAATAGTATGAAGACCACCTAAACAAGAGAAGTATTCCACTAGGTTTAAGGTTTAGGGTTTAGGGCATATACTGCCAGGTAAAGTTGGGCTGTGGAACTTGCCTCGTCATCGAGCTTGACTTGCAGAACAACTCGAGGTGTCGAAAGTACTGACGCCTCTTGGACCGCATTGTCCTGACCCATCTGCATCATAAAATGCCAGACATCTTGAAACTCTTCTGAGCACACCCAGCCAGTGCTTGCGTCGCCGCTGCCATGCAACACAAACACCCGCTTCCAGAGAGCTCCTGAGCCAATCTCCGGAGTGGATGGCGCATAGCAGGGAAACAAGGCGAAGGGCGGCACTTTCTGGACCATCGGCGCTGTGGACGACGGAGCATTACGACATTACGAATCCGGCCGTCTCTGAGGCTTCTGCACTGACAGTGAGGTTGAAAGTAACTACACCATTCGTCCACGATGCCGTGTCGTGGGGCAACATTGCGTAAGTTCAAACCCCACACCCTACAAACCCTGAGCCCTACACCCTAATACCCCCTAAACCCTAAGCCGTAAGCCCTATAATTACACCCTAAACCCTAATAGAGGTCTTAGATGGAAGGCCTTCGCAGCCGTGTAGACGACAGCTCCAGGGCTATGGGTTGGAACCTGGGATTCGGGGTTTAAAGGGAGGAGCAACGAGAACTGACGTCATGGCGTTGATAGTCTGCATGGGTTCACCACAGACCCCGTTTGTACCTATATATGACTCTAAACCCTAATGCCCTAAGCCCTGAACCTTAAGCCCCAAAGCCTAAACCTTACTTCCTAAACCCTAAACCTTACAACCCACGGCCCGAGTCAGCCGAGCCCAGAAAACCACGGACTTGCCAAGGTTCTGGGCCCATGGTCCTGGAGTCGGAGGAGAAGTCTAAACTTGGGCTGCAGGGTATGATTACGTAAAGCTTGAGGGTGTGGGCGGGATTCAGAAGTTGCAAGGTTGAGGGCTTGTTTTTCAAAGGTCTCAAGCTGCCACTGCTTGGGGCCAGGGAGCACAATACCCCTTGATCAAGGAATATAGCTCAAATAACAAAAAGCTGCCTTTATGATTTATAAAGTATATTCCTTGAAAAAAGGCTATTGGGCCTGTCTGGGTAAAGAGTGCACTATGGGTAGAGCAACAGATTTACACCACCCACCATCACCAGCATGCACAAAGCTCGAATCCGAATTCGGAAGTGGCAAGAACAGTCTCAACAAGAATCAACCTGTGCTTAAGAAAGAGCTCCCCCACAAACCCAAGCAGGCTGGCTGAACGGCTGAACAGAGCAGGACCGAAGGCTGCCGAAGGCGATCCGTTTTCAAGCTTTCGAAGGGTTCAGGCACTTGCCAGTTGTGAGGGTAGTGAGCAAGAGAGTTGCTGCCGTTGAGGCGAGTCCAGCTGGTGAGAGCGGGTCAGACGGGTGCCACTGCAGCAGAACAAGCTTCCTGGGCTAGTCCAAGGTCCTTGCCTCGGGCTCGACGAGTCTGCGCAGCCTCCTCTTCTTCGGAGCCCGCGCTTCTGGTTGCACACTGTCGCGCAAGTAAGCTCTTTCAGACATCGGCCTGCTGGCTAGCTTGATGTCCGGAACCATGACCGTCTTGCGCTTGGCATGTGTAGCGTACACGTTCGCATCATGTAAGATGCCACGAAGAAACTCCTCCGCTCCTGTCTGGAGGCAAAGAAGCCCAGCAGTGCTAAACTTGAAGCGCTCAGACTCCTCGCTGGAAGCAGCCTGCGCTCTTCTTCATGCCGCGCGTCTGCGCTGGGTGGTCTGGGCTGGGTGGGCGCAACCTTCTTGAGCACGTCCGCCGCCAGTCTGGCAAAAGCTGCCTTTGAACAAGTGAGCTCCTCCGTCCACTCCTTAGCCAGCTTCGCCACTGCCGGTGCCCTTGGCGACTCGCCCCGACGAACCTTCAGGGCGAAATGGGCTCCGAAGGTTTAGGGTTGATTAGGCTTTGGGGCTTGGAGCTTTTACTTTTGTTGCTGCTTTAAGTGCGTCGGACCAACGTGAAAAACCGGATCTTGCGATGAAAGGGTGTGCAGGATTCAGGGTCTAGAGAGTCATTGGGAGAGCGGCGTGCCTCGTAGTGGGAAAGGAAGCCCTCAAACTTCTCTCGTGTTCGCCAGTGCGTGAAGGAGACGCTGAGGTAGTCAGCCTCCTCCCGGATAGGCGGCTGCTGCATCTTGAGAGCCTTGGCGATGTTCTTCAAGTCCTGCTTGATATCGCCTGGCTCTCCGTAGACCCGGAGGAAGCATTCTCTGCAGCCGCCGTGCTCTGTGTCTGCATTCTCCGGCTCTTTCTTCTCTTCGAGAAGTTTCAAAACTCCCCGTAATCCGACTCCAGGTTGCTGCTCAAAGGAGACTTCACGTCGGGCCTCCCTGGCTTGCACCACCCAGCGCCAAGGGTTCCGAGGCGTGTTGTCCTCTATGGCTTCTTCACCCACAGCTTCTTCATCTTCTGCTTCCGCCTCCTGATCATCATCTCGCAAACGTTCAGGCTGGGGGAGGACCGGCAGGTCTTGCAAGAAGTTGAAGCGAGTCAAAGGCCTGTCAAAAGTCACACTGTTCCAGGCCAGGCGACGACAAATCATCAGCCAAGAATTTCAGTGCACACCCGAAACACAGCCATCCATCCTGACAGGGACAGTATGTTCTGAATAAAACGTAAGGTCTCGGGTTTAGGGGTTTATAGGGTTGAGAAAGAGGAGAGGAGTACTCTGCAACTTCCACCAACTCCAAACCATTTGTCATCAACCCTGGCCTGGCTCGGTGCACCGACCGCAGCACTTGCCGGGCTCCGGCCATTGGAGATTTGAGCCATGTCTTCAGCAGTGCAAAGCACACTGCTGTTCCAGTGTTTTGCAGACGTGTGATGTTATGCACATGTGCTTTTGGCTCTGCGCAACAGACATCGTGCCTCTGCAATCCCCAAACCCGGTCCTGGTACCCAGACTGCTCGTCTCGAACTCGTCGAGCTCGATCGCCCACGTTGATGAGGCGTAAAGGAGAAGGGCTGTGGGGTTTGGATTTGGGCTTCACGGTTTGTTTAGAGGTGCGAAGGTGGGATATGAATCCAATTACAATGCCCCAATCCAAAACCAACTATCTAAATAACAACTGGAATCAACTCTCCTGGAACACTATTTCCCAAAGGATCCGAAGTGCCTATTTTGTAGAATGTAGGGTTTCTAGAAAAGGAATTGCTATTTTGATTTTATAGGCAAGTTAGTTTATAAGCAAGTATCCCTCATATAAGCACTTATAGGACCCTGTAACCAACCCGGCCCAGCCCAGCTCAGCCCAGCCCGGCCCGCCCAGGCCCGCTCCCTGCCCTGAAAGCCCTGAAAGTTGCAATGTCTTGCAACCGGGCCCAGCCAGCCCAGTCGCCACCCTCGGCCCCCCCCCCCCCTGCAGCCGCGTCTTGCAACTATGAGCGCGAATGACGAATGACTGTCTTGCAACTTGTTTCTGGCTTAGCCCTGCCGGCTCGAATCCTCCCCGCTCGCTTTGGCTTTTTGGGACACGACGAATGCTTCAAACTGACCATCTTGCAACCACTCCCTGCCTTGGCTGTTTGGCACATCGCAAAAGCTTTGCGTACGCCCAGCCGTGTCTCGGCGAGATAAGGCGATTTTGCTTTGTGGAGGCCTGCCCAAGAGCCAAAATCGTCCTATCTTGGCGAGATAGGCATGTTTTCCTCCGCCGAGCCTTGCCCAAGCCCCAAAATCGTCCTATCTCCGAGATAAGGCGGTTTTGCTTTGTGGTGGCCTGGCCAAATCCCAAATTCGTCCTATCTTGGCGAGATAAGCACGTTTTCCTCTGTCCAGACCCACATGTTACCATAAAGAAGCTTCTTTGCTTCGGAAACTTTTTTTGCTTCCAAGCTAACAGAGCCTAATTTAAGAAAATATTTTCAGGGTCTGACCGAGCGCAGATTTCTTATTTTATCCCAAATAAATAAGAAATATCTAGACCCTCGTTCTAGGCACCCGATTTCTTATCAAATCCCTCGACCGTCGTCGTAGTCGTAGTAGTAGTAGTAGTAGTAGTAGTAGTAGTAGTATATGTAGCAGTACATGTAGTGGTGGTGGTGGTGGTATGTGTTTGTCTGGTGGTGGGCCTCCCAATGCCAGGAAAATTCGGAGAACATACAGATTCCCGTACATTCCGGTGTGCCAACAGACACGTTAGCCCATTTGTTCTGCTGTCATACGCCGGAGCCCACGGCGCGTTGGCCCCAACACACCGACAAGATTCTGGCGGTGCCCGAGGCATCGTTGCCGTATTACGGGCCTTATATATCCATATTATGAATATTACTCAACTGTTGCTGAGCAGGGGCAGTATCCAAGGTTTAGGGTTTATAGGGCTTATCATCGTGCTAGTTTAGGGCTTATAAGGTTTAGGGTTTGGGGTTTGAGGGCTTAAAGGGTTTATAGGGTTTAGGGTGCTTAAGGTTTAGGGGTTTATAGGATTCAGGGTTTAGGGTTTATGGGCTTTAGAGTTTATAGGGTTCAGGGGTTTACAGGGTTTAGTGGTTTATAAGGGTTTAAGGTTTCGGGGTTTCTAGGGTTTAGGGTTTAGGGTTTATACGGTTTAGGGTTGAGAGGTTTTAGAGGGTTTAGGGGTTTATAAAGGTTTAGGATTAGGGTTTAGGGGATTATAGGGTTTATAGGGTTTAGGGGTTTATGAGTGTTTCGAATCAGGGTTCAGGGGTTTACAGAGTTTAGGGTTTATAGGGTTTAGGGTTTATAGTGTTTAAGTAGGGGTTATAGGGTTCATAGGGTTTGGAGTTTATAGGTTCTAGGGTTTAGGG
>CAJNJA010007358.1:0-12157 GCA_905231915.1 Symbiodinium necroappetens
GCAACGGTATCGCGAGCAGCAACAGTGTTTGGACTGGTGTAATATTTGGTCAGAAGCAGTCGTAGTAGAGGTGGTGGTAGTAGTAGTAGTAGTAGTAGTAGTAGTAGTAGTAGTAGTAGCACTAGTACTAGTACTACTAGTACTACTAGTACTACTACTACTACTACTACTACTACTACTACTATCAGTAGTACAAGTAGTAGTAGTAGCAGTAGCAGTAGCAGTAGCAGTAGCAGTAGCAGTAGCAGTAGCAGTAGCAGTAGCAGTAGCAGTAGCAGCAGTAGTAGTAGTAGTAGTAGCAGTACAAGTAGTTGTTGTTCTAAGAGTTCTGGTAATAGTAGGAGTACTAGTACTATAGTTCTAGAATTTGTAGCAATAGTAGCTTTACATTAGTAGCCGTAGCAGTAGCACTAGTAGTAGTCGCCGTCGTCGTAGTGGTAGCAGTAGTAGCAGCAGCAATTGTAGTTGTTGTAAGAACGTCCATCTCGAGCATTCCGTAGGCACCCCCCCCCCAACCCTGTGGCACAAAAACACGACATCCCCCTGCTTGAAGCGTGGATACCTAGAGGTCAAAGGAATTCAGGCCACAGGCTCTAAAAGGTTGCTATGAATATTGTCAGTAATTGCTGACTTAATTTGTGCTCTTGCTGTCGCTGTCCTGACTAGTGTTCTTCTCACCCTCATTCTTGCTGCAACATTATCGCTTTTCTTTTGCTGACCTTATGTTACGGCGATGCTTCTTCAGGCCCTCCGTGCCTCCCCTAAGCGCAGCAGATCCCCGGCGCTCGCTTCTTGGGCTTCGGTCGCCGGGCGATACGCGGGTCATGCTCCGCTGGCAGGCCCCGCACCTTTGTCTTGCGCTTTACCTATACCCATAGGCCCCTAAGTAGTTCCTGTTTACGGTTTATATTTAGAATCCTATAAGTTTATAACGTAATCCCAAAAAGGAACTACTTAGGGGCCTATGGGTAGTCCCATTGTCGTTCCTTTTCTCGGTTTAAATATTTTGTTATTATGTAGGATCCTATATAGTAACCCAGAAAGGGAACTACACTGGAGAGATTAGGTAGAGCTGGGTCGGCTGCGCAACCTGGTTCGAGATTAAGGTGTTCTGGTCACAGCAAAACTGCCACGTGTTGACTTCATGAGGATACCGATCCGAGATAAGGGCGTCATCCAGAGTGAGACGAGTGACAAGTCAAGCAACGCGTGGGAAAACCAGTTTTGCCACGGAAGTTGTCTTTGAAACGCTCGGTGTTGGGGAATCGAAGTGGTAACTATCAGTAACATAGTGTGGGCATTTCCGGCTGCTAGGGTTCCTCGAAATCTGAACCCCCACCCTTAGTGGAGGCTGTGCAGGAGCTTCGTAACAACAGCGCTCGACTTCGTCCAAAGCGCACGTTTATAGCACGGCCGAGGGAGCCGGTCACCTGACGCGCACCGTCCTACCACCGTCTCTGGTGGTCAGTTTGTTCCAGAACCTATGGTCCTGAATTCCATGACAGACTGGAATGCTCTTGGAGCCCGGGAAAACTTGATTAAATACCCACAGACGTCGGTTGTCTACAGAGAACCATCGCCCCTCGTGTCGCACAACCGTGATGCGGGGAATTTGCATCAAAGTCTTCTGATCACTCATCAATTCGCTTCTCATCTGCATCAACGTGCGTCCATCCTGGAAAGATCTTTTGATGGAGTCTTGGGTATAGAAAATCTCGTCAAGTCGCAGCCGGTCCCCGTCTTGGATCGCCACCGAGGAGGACAGGCTCAAGCTCGACAAGAGCGCGGTCAGGTCACGAACTTTCGGGGCAGGCGTCCGCGCCTGCGGCCGGAAATCCAGCCGATCTGCTGACTGGGATGGCTTTTGCTTTTGCAGCTTCTTCACTGAGGTAGTGTGAGTGGCTCCGTCTCGAAACTCAATGAGGACAGAACCAACAACGTCTGCAAGAACTCCCTTGATTGTGGCACGTTTGCCAAAGAGGGAATTCACCGAGCCAACGTAGTAAAGCTCATCTCCGACACTAAACATGCTTCCAAACAGCTTCGGCTTGCTCAGCGCGAAGCTGGAAGTTCTAATTGAAAATTCATCCTGAAATGTGAGGCGAACACTAGTGGAGTCCGGCAGGAAACTGCTAATCTCGGCAGCCTGCCCATAGTAGGATGTTCGGGTCACAAACCGACTAGCTGCATGGGATCCGGTATAATAGACTTTCTGGTGCAACACGAAGCCACTGGAGTGCTGTGGCTCGGCTACACGAAGCCGTTGGTGGCATGTCTTGATTCGTCGACCATCCTCGAGCTGCACCAGGACATCCCTGCTGCACGCGGAATCCACCCGACCAACAACCATGACCTGCTGCCCAAACAAGGCCAAACCGCCATCTGCGCTTGTACCTCGCCCAGCATAGTGCACCCGCTGCTTCCTTCGAAATCCGCCAGGTAGCCGTGGCTCTTGAAGAGACCAATTTGTAGTGCAGCGCAACTTGCCATCCTCAAAGCGAAGCTGCACCTTGCTCTTTGGGAACCTCTGCACAACATGCGCAGGGTGACCAAAATACTGCAATCCGTCCGATGGTCGGTCGCCGGTCCATGCCCCGGTGTAGAAGACTCGCTCGCCAACACGTGTAGCCATGCTTCAAGGCTGCTGCGCTTGAGCCTCGAAGCTTCTCGCCGCGTACGCATAAGCAACTGCCATTGTTTCTCTAACCTACAGCACAAGGGATGCTCGCTGCTTAGAATTGGATATGCCACGTGGCCATGGTCAGCATTTCTTTGAAGAGTGCCTGCCCTGCATCCAATGCTAAACTGCTAAACCAACCCTCAAACCCTAAACCCGGGCCTTGATGAAAGTGGGAAGCCGGTTCCCTAAACCCTAGACCCTGAAACCTGAACCCTAAACCCCTAAACCCTAAACACTGAACACTAGCCCAGGCCTTGACGAAAGTAGGAAGCCGGTTCGGATCGTCTTCATCATCCATCTCAGCCGGCTGCGCCTCGAAACGAAGGAGAGCTTAGGGGACTTTAGGTGTCTTAGGGTTATAGGGTTTAGGGTTTAGGGTTATAGCGTTTAGGGTTAGGGTTTAGGGTTATAGGGTTTAGGGTTATAGGGTTTAGGGTTTAGGGTGTCCTTCTTCGCTAAACACCCTGGAACCTAGTTGAGATTATTTGGAAATGCAGGGTGCTGTGCCAGAGGACTTCGCAATTAAGGGTGGGCATGATTCGCTCCGACGACCCTGAACCTGAAACCCTGAACCCTCGCATCGAAGCTTCGTTATTCACCGCTGGAGGCTGCAGTGGTTGGATTCAGGGCTTAGATTTCTTAGGGGTTAAGATCTAATCTAGGAGTGTTACTTCCGGAGCTTGGCCTCATGGCCTTTAGGATTTACTGGTTGAGAACAGAGCTGTTTTGGTCAGAGGTGGGCGGCTCCTTCGCGACAGCTCGGGTTCGGGAGGAACGGCTCTTACTTGTCCAGTATCTTAGGGGATGTAAAGGCCAAACTGTGAGATCCTTTAAGAAGGATTACAATATCCCAAGACGGTTAAAAGCTACCTGCTTTACTGCTAAGGGCTTGCGCTTTCTCGGAAAGGTCAAGATCGTCTTCGGATATTGAGTGCAAGGTCGCCTTACAGCATAGGGTTTTAGGGTTTAGGGTCTAGGGTTCAGAGGAACAGTGGACGAACCTACTATAGTCACTACAGTGTCCTTCATGATAAGAACCGAGTCATGGGGCTCAGGAACACTATAAGTAGCTACCATGAGCCGCCAACCTTAAACTCCAGAACCAATGTGCTGTTTCTTGCGCAGAACTCTGTTAGAGTGTTCTATGAGATCGTTGATGTGTCGATGCTGGCTTGGTCGAACAATGGCAGAAGTCAGAAGCTCGAGCACGGCGGCTTTCAGGGGTGGCTTGGGGTTTCATACTAACGGTTTCAGGGGGTTTAGGGTTTAGGGTTTAGGGTGTTTCCTTGTTTAGGTTTTAGGGTGCCCGCCCGCGACTGCAGTTCAAATGGCGTTTCAAGTGCCTCGGGGCGAGAAACGAAAGGCCACGCCTCAAGATCATAAGCTAGGCACTAAAACCTAAAAACCCTAAACCTAAAAGCCCTAAACCTTAAGAACCCTTCCACAAAGCTCTTCGACCCTAAACCCTAAGCCCAACCCTGAAGTGCCTGCGTCAGATTGGTTCCAGCACGGTTGGGGCCCAACGGTGCTCCCGGAGCCATCCTAACCTGAGGAATCCGTTTGGGATGCAGTGAAGGTGCCGTAATGCTCAGAATAGTGTTCCGATGCTTAAGTGTAGTAGACACTGTTATGTGGAGGATCTAGTGCCTTGTGCGGCGGTATGGGCCCTGAATAAGTAGACTGGCCTCTTGGTAGGTTTCTTTACTATGCTAGGGAACCTGAGCAATGACTTGCCTGTTTAGTCAGACTTCTCGAATTGTCGGGACGAGGTAAACCCTGAGCCCCCAAACCTCTCCAAAGCTCTCCCTCCCCCCCCTCCCCTCCCAACAACACAACCAACCAGGACATGACACCCTGACGGAAAAGCCCCAAATCCTTACTCCAGGACTGTTCCCTAAATTTCATAGTAGAGATCCTCAAGAATTCTCTGGCTGAAAAGAGATGGCACTTCCTAAACCCTAAAACCTAAACCCCTAAACCCCTAAGCCCTTACTAAGCCCTAGACCCTAAACCCGAAACCCTTTAACCCTAAACCCTAAACGCTAAACCCCTGAACCCCTGAGGTTTTTTGGTCTGTTTCCGCTTAGGCGTTGCTCGAAACCCCACGTCTGCCCCTCCCATGGGACTGCAGGGAACGGAGGAAGGGTGCTGCTGCACGGTCTCTGGCTTCTGGACATATGCATGGCCGGGCAGGTAGGCTGGATGGCCCATTGGCTGCACAACCTGGCTCCGCTAATCAGGGTTTAGGGGTTTAGGGTTTTAGGATTTGAGGGTTTTAGGGTTTTGGGGTTTTGGGGAAGCGCGGGGGTCTCTTTCTTCGGGACGTCATACCGGGGGTCTCTATTGAGGGGGTCCTTCCCATCAGGATAATACTGCTTAGAGCCTACATCTGGGCCTCCATAGGAACCTCTCGAAGAATGCTGTGCAAAGTGTAAGCAAGCTTGAAAAGGCTTGCGTCGGGATCACACGCTTGCTGCATTGAGTTCATGAGATCTGTCGTCGGGTGCTTTCAGCAGCCCTTGAGCAATAGCATGCTCTAATAGCTAACTTGAAGCGAAACCATAATTCAGAACAGCTCAAGGCAGTCAGCTTCTGCTGCAAAAAAGTCTTCGTAGGGTCCGGACGAGGTTCTGTCGCCATGCGGAACAGAGAAGCTATAGGCATCTTCAACACGAAGGGCCCTACAACCCGAAACCCCAAAGCCAACAGCTCTAAACCACCTTGTCAACCCCTAAACCTTCGAACCCCTAAACGTAAAGCCTAACCCACATGTGCTGGCGACCTGGGCGTGGGCATACGCATTGTCCGGCACTGCAGCCGCATGATACTGTGTCTGTGGCTGCTGCACAGAAGGCACCTGCTGAAAGGGTTGTCAGAGTTTAGGGTTTAGGGGTTTAAGGTTCAGGGTTTAGGGTTCAGGGTTTTGTGGTTTCGGGGTTTAGGGTTTAGCGTCTGGACAAAGAAGGATTGTCGCTATGCCTGCAGCGTGGTTCAACTGATGTCCTTGACGTCAAGAATCGCTTGAAAAATTCCCGAAGGACCGAAACTGAAGCTACATACTTCGCGTTCAGGGTTTAGGGTTTTCTGGAGAACAAGCTTGCGCACCCCCCCTGAACCGCAAACCCTGAGCCCGAACCCTCCAAACGGTGTTGAAGTTGTCCGTCTTGTGCTGAGGATGGCCGCTATCGTTGTAATGAGCTTAAGCTGTGTTGGGTCCAGCCTTCTTCTGAATTTCAAAACATCTCATGTATCTTTCTGGTGCAAAGACTCGCTGAAGGGGTGCCGTTTGCTGTGGCGGAGGGCTGCCAGCTTTTCAGTCAAACATCCGGAATGTTTCGGACCCTGCTAACACATCCCGGTTCCTCGGACGGTATCGAGTTCAAGAGGCTGAAATGGGAACCAGACCAAAAAACAGCGGCTGAAAGCTGAAGAACCCTCATAGCGGGGTGGGTGCCGGCACCTGCTGCACCTGCGCTGTGTAGGGTGACTGTGCGGGCTGGTAGTAAGCAGCCGGTGCCGGCGCGGGTGTATATGGCTGCGCTGCATAGTGCCTGAGTGCAGGCGAAGCCTCTACTTTATAAATTAGGGTTTAGGGTTTAGGGTTTAGGGTGGAATTCGAGGAATGGTTGTCAGAAACCGGACGATAACTAATCAGGCCAAGTGGGGTTCCATTCACAAGAAGCAATATATGCATGAGCAGTAATTGCAAGAGTCGTGAAGACAGATGACAAGCAGAACGGCGCAAAACGCACAGACACAGACATGCAAACGGGCTGCCACAGGCTTGCTTTCATGGCACGGAGCATCGGTGGATCATGATTGCGACTCAAGGACCAAGATTTCGATTCTGTAGGACTTATAGGGCCTTCGGGTGTAACGGATTACTTAGGGATAACGGTTTGGAGGTTGATATGCGCGCCAACTCGGAAGACTGCCTGTACAAGTTAATCCAAAAGGCTACCGGACGCTTTCTTACAGGTAGGCCCATAAGCTACCTAGACCCCAAAAGTATGTAGAATAAAGGCCCTTTAATGGGTCTTAGGCCATTATTTTACCAACTTGTGGGGGTTTAGGGAGGGTTCAGGGCTTACGGGTACCGGTTGAGGGTGGAAGTTGTGGGATTGAATCTAGACCTTAAGGACGAAAAGGACCCTAAAAGGGTTTAGGGTTCATATACCATACAGGGATTCATAGTATAAGGGTATAGGGCCCCTACTTTTAAGGGTCATTTCGTCCTTAAGGGACACCATACTCCAAACGCTGGCTTGTCAGCTTTCAGCGAATGATGCGTTATGCCGAAGTGAAATGCAGAAGCAAAGCCATAAACTATGGAATCGAACAACACCGAGTCATACAAACACCAGAGCGGCACCTCTATAAATAACAGATGATCGCAGGTACTATTGGAGCCTTAATCGCCGTAATAATTGCTTACAAGTGGGTGTTTGGTGCATATTACAGCATTAATATAGGGACTACAAGACCATTTACGGGCATCGTATTTGCAATTGTTCCGACCCCGTCTGTTAGAAGGGACGGTGGGTCCAAAGTTGCCGGGGCACTGAGGGGTCGCCAGCTGCATCGGCTGCGCAAAACCACCTTGATGACTACATATCATATAGTCTCCATTGTGGTTCCTTGTTTTGGTTAGCCACCTTTATGGTTAGGATCTCTTTTTCTATAACACAAAACAGTAACTACGATGGAGACTACAGGTATATTGAAAGAGGGTCTCGGGTAGGGTTTAGGAGTTTAGGGGTTTAGGATTTCACCTGAATATCCCATGAAAGTTAAAATACCTCGTCTAAGGGATTCCTATCTCAAGACGGGGTGGGGCGTAGGGCCTTGCCCAAGGTATCAGGCCGTAATCTGGTTCTTTACAGAAGTACGAACTGAAGTACGATCGTCTGTTCTTCGACAAGACTTACATCAGAACAGCCACGCCAACACATGCGCGCAAAGAAGGCAAGTCTATGCACGGGAGCCTCTCAACGATACCCCTGGGGATCTCCAAATCCAAATGCCGTAGACCAAAACTAACTAAGGCCCAGATGGCCATCAAGGCCTAAACGAAAGACAACCTTAAAGCACAGCAAAAAGTAAAGCCAAAGCCCAACTCGAACCCCTAGGCTTCTGAGTTTTCTGGATTCGGCTACAATGTTCTCAGGATGGCCGTAAGCTCGTGAAAGCTGGGACATGGATTGCACGATTCCTGCTCGGATTTCCTATGCTTCATGGCATCATGATCGGGGAATGAAGGTTCATTTTGCGCAACTACATTACAGCACTGGCCGTGGAGCTTTTCAAGACATATTCCGACCACATAAACTTCAAGTCTACACACCTTCCCCTAACACCCCCCCCCAGCGGGCCTTAATCATTACACTAGGGCTTCCGGGAATATTGTAGTGTGTAAGTGAAAATGCGGACATTTAGGGCCACTGTTGCTAGTTTTCCCGCCCCCCCCCCCCCATAATTGAGGCGATCTTGGCATGTAGTTCGGTCTGTGGCTGAAGCCTATCTTGAAGAGGCCTAATTTCTTATCACTTGTCCACAACCATGCAGCCCTGTCGCCGCTCATGGCTCCGTACGGCTGTTGGTATTGCGGTGTCGCCGGCTGGTAGTACGGCAGCTGCCCCCCACCAGCATATTGCCTGATTAACTCGGGTGAGGTGCAGACATTGGGATTGAGAGTTTCGCTGGGGCCTGTCATAGGTCCATGCTTGCAGTGCTGATCGCTATGTCATGATGGTCAGCGATGTTAAGTTGATAGGGGACTACCGTGGACTCAGCATAGGCGCAGTAGTGCATCAGCCTTGATGCAACGGCAAGTCAACGGGTAACCATGCCTAATGTAGGGGCCTTAAAAATAAGAATAGGGTTTTGGGGTATATTCTACTATAATTATACAACAAGGAATTACAAAAACTGTTCAGGCCCCTATATTAATCCTCTTTACAATCTTGCTACCATCGCCCTCCACAGAAGACATGAGGCCTCGACGCTGCAAAGAAACACCCCTAGAGCCCTGGAGTACATAAGAGCGCAAGATAGCAGCTCAACATACATGTAAGGTTCAGGGTTTGGGGCTTTTGCAAGATAATTTCTCAGCAAAGGGGTGTTTACGCGTCGAAAATCCCTATTGAGGGGGGCGGCGCGACTCGACCCTTCGAACCTCGAGGTGCGTACCCGAAGGTCACTTCACTACGTGTGATTGCCTTACAGATGGCACCTGCAAGGGTTTGGCAAAAGCTTTGTAGGGTCTTTAACTGATAGCGTTTATGGAGAGACAACCTTGTCACGAGCATGGACAGCGGTAACGGCCAGCCTGGCAGACTTTCGCAGCAATCATTAAAGCTTGCATGTTGAGTTCTGAACAACATCCGAAGGTACAAACCAAAATGGTAAAGTCCTTTAAACTCACAAAACAATCCAAAGCCCTGAACCCCTAACGCGAATCTCTTATAAGCCCCAAATCCTAAACGCCGGAAGTCGAGACACACATACATCGGGGGTGGCCCGGCGTGTCGTCCACAGGTCGGAAGCCCACCACCCGTTCCCCTACAGCTCCGCTGATTTTTGGATCCCCAATGGCTGCGGTGGCCTGGAAATCAATCTTGCAGGTTTCGGCATTGCGGATTGAAGGCGTCTTTTGCTTTTCTTTCAGGGGCTTTGGTTCACCTTAAACCCTACCTGGACCGTAAAGAACCTACCTTTTTAGGGTTCCTGATTATGAATTCTTTATACAAGTCCTTAAAACGGTAGGTTTTTTTGGGTCAAGGTAGACCCTAATGCCGTTAGACCCCTCATGACCCCCCCACGAGCGCCCCTTTTCGGGTACTTATAAACTCAACAAAATACCGGTTAAGGTAAACCCTAAACCGTCTAATGACGAGGAGCCCGGGTTTCGCTAGGCCCTCGAGAGTTGCTTCAGCGGTGCGGCTTGGAGCGTCTCTTCCAGGTGATGTAGGGGCCTTAATAATTAAAATAAGGTTTTGGGGTTTATTTGACTATATTAATAGTTATAATAAGGAACCCCCAAAACAGTATAGATACCTACAGTACCCTGCATTTCAGGGCTGGGGGCTGTTCCACTAAAGCTCCGTTGAAGGAGTTGATTCCTAGCCGCAGAACCTCCACAAAAGTTAAACCATGCAGACTCAACCAGAACACCAAACACAAGTTCCGTTTTCTCCTGTTGAATGTCTGCTAGGTCGGCTAAGTAAGAACTTCGTACGACGGCTACCGTAACAACCCGAAGATTGTGACTGCAGTTACCCTCATCTTTCGAGTGTTTTGTACAAAATCGACCTCAGAAATCCTCAGCAGAGGTGTTGATGAACGAAAAGCAACAATGCCAAGCGTACGCAGTGAGTCTGGGTGGCGAAGCTTTGCATCGGTCTCCGCTGACTTCGACAAGGCATCGGAGGCCTCGGAACTCGGAACCATGGAAGGTGCAATACGGTTGATGATAGAAATCCTGCATTATACCCATAATAAGGAATATACAGGAATTCCCATAGCTTATAGGGTCCTTAAATTAATGCAAGATTTCTATCATCAACAGTATTTCTCAACCCTTATAAGCCTTAACCTGAACCCTAAACCCTGAACAAATAATCCCTAAACCCTGAACCCTTACTTCGCTACCAGAAATTCCCTTAAAAGAAACCCCTACTTTCTACTATGCACCCCAAACCCGGTAGGCACTCAAGATTCTTAGGGGCCCAGCCCTAAACTCCGAACCCCACAACGCCAATGGTCTGGAGCCTCAAACCGAATAAGTCACGATAGTAAATCCCTCTGGGTCTAGGGTTTAAGGTTTATGGTTTAGGGTACTGCCCCCCATAGAGTTAGAGTAACCGTCTATAATAGGGCTACTATTAAGGGCCTTATATATCCATATTCTTAATATTACTCAACTGTAGCTGAGTGGGGGCAGCACCCAAGGTAAAATTCCTCTGGGTCCATGTACCCATGCTTTTGCGGGTTCCTAGAAGGGTTCCTATAAGGGCTTTAAGGTAATATGGGAGCCCCCGCGAGGCCTAAGTATGCACGATGTAGGCACAAGGACCCTCACACCCTAAACCCTGAGAACATATATTAGGGTCCCTGTTAGGGTCCTTTTATAAGGCTACCCAGCATATGGCACACTTATCGACTTAGACCCCTTCTTGGAATCCTTGGCGGAAACCTTAAAGGAACCCTTTAAGAGGATCTGCAAAAGAACCCCTATAGAACCCTGTTGATCGTTCACGTCCTACACCCTAAACCCCTAAACCCCTAAACCCTAAAACCCTAAACCCCTAAACCCAAAACCCCTAAACCCTAAATCCCTAAACCCCAACATTGGGGTTCAGAAGAGGCGCCTGGCCCATGCTGCCACTTCCAGAGCTTCCGGCAAAGGTCGGAGGAAAGTCATCCGAATCGCTGCGAGCAGTGTTTAGGGTTTAGGGTTTAGTGTTTAGGGTCTAAGGTTTAGGGTTTAGGGTTTAGGGGTTTAGAGTTTAAGGCTTAGGGTTTAGGGTTTAAGGTTTAGGGTTCAGGGTTCTACATCGCCCTCTGGGCAGACATCTGAAGTCTTCATGGCTTTAGCCTATGCCTGACATGGCTTCTGCCGATCATGGCAATAGCCTCAAAGGACTTCGTTCTTTTTTCAGACTCCCCTAAACCCTAAACCCTAAAGCCTAAGCCCTAAACCCTAAACCATAACATGAGGCGTTGGGCTTTCAGCTGCAGTGTAGTTTCTCTTAGGAGTCCACTGACAGCAGCCTGACCCGGCGCGGCTCGTGAAGCCCGCAAGAGAGCACCAGTGGGTGCGCTTTTTCTTCGTGGACGAGGGGCTGTACCGTGACAGGAGGCCTTTTCGTGTCATATTCCCCACCTTGGTATAGGTGGCTGGAATTTTTCCCTTTGAGGGATACCTTTGCTTATCCGGACTGCCTGCCCCGAGGCTGCTGTTCCCTGGATATTGATCTGAGCTGTACCTCCTTGGAGGCTCTGACTGGGTATCTCTACAGTTTTGTATTGTGCATGCACACTGGTTTGGTTGGTTTCTTTTTCATCCTGCTGGTTGGCTTTGCAGATCGATACGATTACACTGCGTGGAAAGGAGCCAGCGTGGCACCGTCGGGAGCGAAGACTCCGGACTGTGGCGAGGACTCTGGTGCGAGCAGCGCAGTCAAGGTGGATTTCAGTGCCCGGGGCGAGACTTGCACAGGCGAGAGCCCTGTTGGCGAAACACCACAGCAGCGGCGGAAGGTCATTCCCGCCAGCAGCCATGGCACAGCCGGCTTGGAAATGCCAGCAGTGCCGACAATCCGTGAGAGGGAGCTTCCAGTTTTGCCCGGGATGCGGGCAACACTGGCAGAAGGTGGCTTCGTACGACGAAGCCGGGGCTACTACCTCACCCTGGCCCTCGCCCAGTTCAACACCTTGGAGGCCTTCAGTTTCGCCAAGGAGACGTGCGGACCGTGC